>DWQS01000010.1:0-10391 GCA_018245115.1 Apyrrothrix chalybea chloris | reverse complement strand
AAAAGTTTTGTAATTCAGACTTTTAGCATAAAGCACTTTATAATACGATTGAGTTATTTTTCTTGAAATGTATTTTTGCATAGTACATTTAGTTTGTTCATTTAGCTCCTTTCCTTTAAAATAGACAGTTACCTTTTTACCGATTTAGTAAATTTTCGACTGAAAACATTTGTTAGCAAGAAGTTATAATGTGCGGCAGTGAATCGAAGCAAAATGATAAGAAGTTACAAATAAAGCTTTAAACTGACCCAAGGAGCTTTCAACCCACTTAACCTCTTCTGGTCTTGCTGCTAATGTCATGTTTGCCACACATATATTATGTATATAAAAAAACCTAATCGAGCAGTTTGAATACTGATTAATAACTCAGATAAAATGAGAATCTTAACGTGTTTCGGAAGTATTTAAACTTATTATACATAGGTAATATACTTAATATAAAATTTAGAACAAATTTGGTAGTTGCTAACATTAAAATTATCCTCTACTTTTAATTTATCTTTGTAAGTTTATTTAAAGGTAATTTTTGTTATTTTAAGCGCACTCTGCCTCATGTCTTTGTGTATCCGATTTTTTATATATTCATTATTTTATATACCTACTATCAAACAAAATTAAACTTAGATTTTAAAATTATACCCAGAAGACGTAACTTGTACCAACATTATTATTAACTGTTGTCTGTTCATATCAAATATGGTTTTGAATTGGCTATCTATGAAATAAACCCGTGCTGAGGACTGTGACGTCATATAAATCGTAGGATCAGTGCCGGATTCCAAGTAAAGTTGGTCTGTTAGTGACACAATATACAAATATGTAGTATAATGCTGTCAAAAGCTCCTGGCGGCGCTAACCTGGCATTTAATAACAGCACAACAACGGTTTATTGATATTAATGAAATTTAGGATTTAAACACAATCAGTGGGTATTAAACATTTTCCTTGACAACTCACGGGAGGGAGCCATTAAACGTGATCGTTATTGTTCCTCCCGACGGATTAATAAATCATAGCAGGATAAGCCCCACGCCGATCGCCCCCCGACGCCCTCCGTGACCCACAAAAATATTTTCGTTGGAATTAGCGAGGTGCGTAAAAATGTTCCAGCGCCAGCGTCGGGTTGCGAACGGCCTCCGCTGAAAGCACATGGCGGAAAGTAACCGGAGCCCAATTCGTTATCAGTATTTTCAGTCACGTGATAAGCCCTTCGTAATATGTTTGAGTATTATGGTAAGTTGAATAGCTTTTTTAATCTGTTATTTTACAATTTGTTGTCGCCCTTATGGAATAAAACACATTACATTACAGTTACTAGTTCGTTTATTTTGTTTTTGATCCATGTTCACATTTTATCCTTTAGTGGGGGACGGTACATAATATTTTCATTACTTTGTAACTTATTGACTGTCAAAATGTTAATTAAATGACATAGTTATTGTCACTTTAATTAACTGTATTAACCTAAATTTTTAAAAAGCATTGAAATTAAATGTCATTCTAACCACGGCTAGTACATTTCTAAATCATTAGAGTTTGTAGAGTTTAATTTTTGCATTTAGGCACATACAGCTGCGATTTATATACGACTACGCGCGCACCACTCAATAACATGCTGCTTCAATGTGGTTTTTTTATTATGTATCATCACGCCAGGTCCCTTACGGAGTAGGCAGGGGGACCAAAAGCCAAATATCTCTATCCCTGTGCCAAACCTGACGTGTCCCTGACCGGTAAATCTATATTATGTTCACTTTCATATTTCACTTCGAGCAGAGATTCCACAATATAGAGAGGTTTACACGGTTGTTCCGCGAGCTTGAAGGCATCCGTTCACAAAATGAGCGGGCTTTCAGTCGGGGGTATTTATGGAGCGTACGATAACGGAACTTGTAGCGCGCGGCAGCGGCCTGCCGTAAAATTTGAGAATCGCTGGTCTACGCTATAACAGGAAGCGACAACATATTATCACATGAAAAAATATATATTATTATTATATATGCCATTAACCCTTCGCCTTTTAAGAGAAACGTGGCCAATAGTGGAACACGAAGAGGGATGATGATATGTGAGTGATGATGATCATGATATAAATATTATATGATATAAACTTGATGATATGAACATGATATAAACTTATAGATCGTTAATGTTAACGTATCTGAATTTTTGTGAGACTCGTTTTTATTTAAGAATTTTTAATTACTCATATAGGTGATAGTTTTATGGATTTGGTATTAATGAAGTAAAAAAGTATTTTTCGTTTGAAAGATGCGTTTGTGCAAAGGTTACTTCTAATTACTAGAGTCAATTTCATCGTGTCTTTGTCTTAGTCAGCCGTGGTGTAGAACGTAATGTTGGTACTATGGTTTATTATAGTACCGACATTACGTCAACACAATACCAGAACAGAATAACAGCCAGCTTACGTCTTGGAGCACAACGCACTACACCTATCAGGTCGCAGGCTCGCCGGAAGTGGGCGTGCATCGCGATACGATAGGCGATATTCGCACTTTATACACTCTCACTGTTTTCGCAGAGATTCATAGCGCAGTAACCTTTAACCCCAGATTGCCAAGCGCCGTTTTACATTGTGAAAACACGCACAGTTATCGTAAATTCTAAAGGATTTATTGTTCTTTTATTATTATGTAGTCACGCCAGGTCCCTTACGGAGTTGACAGAGTGCATCGAGTGTCAAATACGTCTTCTTTACAAACATGATATGTTTACATTCTAAATTCACAAACGTAACAATAAAATATAGCATCACGTCTATAATCCCTGACGAAGTAAGCAGAGGAGTTTAATACACTCCCACGTTTCATCAATTCCGCTTACGTCCTATTAAAGAATAGGTGATGAGTTTATTGCCATACACTGGGCACGAATCCAGACTCCGAGTCACTACTAGAAATTTCTATTAAAAATGTAACTTAGAGAAATCCAATAGTATCCTAGACGGGATTTGAACCCAGGCCCTCTCAATCGACAGTCGCGCGTGCGCCCAACGCTATCAACGAGACAGTCGTATGTTTTGGTTTGGTTGTTTTTGGACAGGATGTTTTGGCCTAAGAAAGTAAAGATAGTGTAAATACGTGAACACTGTTCAATCAGTACACGTGCTTTATTTAATAAAGGAAATATTAATCTACGAAATATGACCGTAGACATAATGTGGGTGTGAGTTGTAAGCGTGTGGTTTCGTTCAATTTTATAAAAAAAATATAATGAAAGTCCTTACCATGTTTGCTCACATTACAGTCATTACAGTCAATGTGAAACATCTGTTACAAATCAGTAGAGAGTAGGTACAACCACGAACGCCGCATGTCCAACAAAACGACTGTTTCCAATGATACTTAGGTTACTGTACTACTTCACACTGCCGCTACTTATTTAGTATGTGGAGGGCGAACATGTGTGTGTATACATCGGGGACTATACTCGTACTCGCCGTTGGGCTTCAGAGTTCTCTGCCACGCTACTGCAGTACTAATAAAAGGGTTCATATGTGCTTGGTACACTTTCTATCAATGTTAATATTTTACCTTATGGAGTAGTTGGTCCCGTTTTTAGTTAAACAGACTAACACAGTCAGTAACGATGAAACGTGTGAGTGTACTATAGTTCTATACCTACTTCTGGACGGACACAAGCATAATGTTTCGTTTATTACTATTATTTATAAAAATGCTTTAAAATGTATGTATATTTCATGTAACGTAATACGCATTATCCCGTCTTTCATTGAGGCTTTGCATCTCGGTAATTGAAAAGAATGTGCTCTGAGGTCATAAGCAAAAATATGTCTTTGATAGGATAGCGGGTACCCCAGATACGTGTATTGACCATCGGTTTAATATTGCAGGAATTTGCTTCTACGTAGCTTCATACATCTTTGTGGTCACATGGTAACAACAAGAATTTAGGGTTAGTCAGGTATGAACAATTGTAAGAAATAATATAGCCACACGCTTGTTATCCCCGGAGAGGTAGGCAGAGGAGTGTAGTACACTCCCACGTTTCATCAGTTACGGTTACGTTCCACGATAGAATAAGGAGTAAGCCATTTACCATAAATCGGGCTCAAATTCACACTCCGAGCCACTACTAGAAATTTTAAGATAGAAAAATCCATTAGAATCCGACCCGAGATGTGAGGCTAGGATTTCTCGATCAGCGGTCGCGCGTCTATCTACTGGACTCACGAGCCCGTCCGTAGTTTATAACATAACGTTAAAAATGGCAGTATTTCACTCCTCCGCCTACCCCTTCGGGAAAGTACGAGCGTGAGATTATGCTAAATTCATAATTATTGTTATTGAATAAATTATAATATGGTATTTTTAATTAATAATTTTTTTTCGTTTGCAGCTGCTTCACAAAGAAATACAGCTCGTAAGTTTGTCGACTTTTTTCTAAGTACAAATAATACACATTTTTACATCATCAAATTCAAACTCATTCATATGTGGCGACAACACTACATGTTCTGTATGAGTATATGTACAGGGAACCATGAGTAATGTACAATTAATTAGAACACTCACGAACTTGTTTCTTGAGGCGGAACCTCGCACGAAAGTATTTCTGAATTTATTGCGTTTGTATAGCAAAGGCAAAGATTTACTTCTTTTTCAGTATAAACGTGACTCTTTAATTGTAGGAGAGAGAAATAAGAACGTGGTGTCCAGCGAACATCTGTTACGTTTCCAGCTCTCTTTAGCAGCTGTAGTACTCGCAAAACAAATTGACGGCAGAGTGGATGCAGATATTTCATTATCATAAGCAAGACTAAGATTACCTAAGCTTGTCGAATAAATGAATACATAGGTCAATACATAAAGTTGGGGTTTCATAGCTTTAGGAAATCGACTTCCGCTTGTAGTTAGGTACCCACGTTACGGATCTCTACCGAGATAAACGACTGCCGCTACCTTGTTTCTTATTCCGCGTTTCCGCTGTTCCCCAGTAGCCACGTCCACTTGAGCGTGTACTCCAGCGGTAGATCTTATTGCGCCGTAATAAAGGCTTGTACGCAGCACGATATACGATGGCACCGCTCACATACATGCGTCGTCAAATTGGCGCCATAAAGGACGTATAAAACCTTGGCCCGCGCTGAATGACAATGAAGACGTTTTTCAACGGCTCGTAACAATCCAGCAATAAAATGAAGATTTGTATCTAAACAGCGTAACGCCTGTTCGCTGATGAAATGTATCCGACGTGCGTGTATAGAGTGGTGAATATAGGAGAAGCACCTCAGGACTGTTAGGTTACATATTAGGCACACGGTGTTCTCTGCCCGCACTATAACGGATGTGGCTTGATGATATAATATTAATAACATAAAAAGAGAAACCTATGCAAAGATCGAATAGGTGGGTTTGATAATGCCTAAAGTGTTTTGCACTTTATAAACTAGCTCAAGTGTTACAAAATCAATGAAGATAAAAACTGACACTTGACTTACAAATATAAAATGATTAAATAATAATTCGGGTACACTCACTCAGTTTCCGGAATAGCAAGACTCGCTTAACCTCCGCCGCGACCTCGCTGCGATCGATGAAACTCATGATGAAGAACCTCCGATAGATCTGACAGCAGTAGGGCTACCCCGAAAATTACTCGTGGCTAAAGTGGGGTCACAACACGGTAAATAAAAATACACTATAGCTATTGAAATAAAATCTCGACATAGTCCAGTGGCGCTTACGTTACAGTTTTTAATTTCTTCCTAGATTATATTGCAAACACTATGTAATACAGCATGAATTCTCCGATGCGACGTGGTGGCAGAATTCGCAACTCTGGAGAATGACCTAAAATGCTCGAAAGAGTCCGGCGGCCGAATATGTTGTTATCCAGAGTTGCATTATTAGTTTAAACTACCGATCTACTTAAGAGGACTGCCTCGTTGGTCGAGTGATTGCTAGTGCGACTGTTGATCGAGAGGTCCAGGGTTCTATTAAAGAAAAATCCAATAGTATTCCATACTATTCGATTTTTCTAATTGAGAATTTGTAGTATTAGCAAGGAGTCTGGATTTGTGCCTGGTATATGGCAAATATCTATTCCGTGTCCGGGCGGAGTAAGAAAACATTCCCTGACCGCATGCTGGGATTCAAGGTGTCTTAAGACGACGACGACTTAACGACGGACCCCGACGTTGAATTATCTGAAATTTATTTGAGTTATTTACCAATCCGCTAAAAACAGCACAGCGGTAAATCTACTCGAGACCTTCAAAAATGACCTCTACTGTCATAGGCTAGGCCCTGAGCTAAACGCTTTACTTTCGTAAAATACAACATACTCCCATATAAATTAGGCACTTCACCCACTTGAATGACGTCCATTAATATCATCCCTACTCATTACTCTCCCATATTGTCGCTAACCGCCCTATTACATCACTCGGCAAGTCAATGAGCAGCGCTGATGACGTCATTAATATGAGGATGAAAAATTGAAGCGCTAATGGAGAGTGACGTCATTGATGTCATTATGAGACGAATATTTAGTGTTGATTATATATGTACATAATCGTAATTATATATTTGCACGCACAAGGCAAAAGCTAAAGACGAATCCATAGAATCATTCGATTTACCAGTGTGGCGTCCGTGTTAAGATTTTTTGATTTAAAAGGTAATTTGATACTTATTGTATTTATTTTAGTTTTCTTTTTTTATTTCAAATTAATTATGTTAAATGTTATTTTTTTATAAAAGACTTTCCAGAAATATTTATTTGGGTACTCTTTTATTTTACTTGTGCCAATCCTCTTTTAAATTACCTGTGTACAAATAGACGAACGAAAAGTTTTACAATATAGTACAATTCCACAACAACTCTACTGATTGTGCGAAGGTAACAAGTACTTCAAAGCTGAAGTATAGACAGCACATCCTGTCCGAGGCTCGGGCGTCGCTTTGAGTCGCGCGTCATTTCCGCCCACAGCTCGTTGCTCACTGAACTCACACAATGCTACAACTGCTATAACACGCAGAAATCAACTGGGCACTTTCAACCTTTCGGTCTGTGCTACCCCTCCTGCCATTTGACTCCGCCTGTCAAAACATACAGTATGGACAGTAACTAACTACCGTTATACACTCGTACCAGATATTGTTATATTAAATAGAAACTAAAAAAATATGCTATAATTAAGCAAATGATTTTTGTGCCCTAGATACCTCGTTATTACGTTATCATACCGTGGTGCTCAGTTAACTTTTGCGACACATAATATTCTCACAGTGAAGTATATATTTATCCTAAAAGGTTCAACTCAATTAAATTGACCTTCTGTATCACTTATATTTTCGATACGTACGCGTGCATTAGTCATTTTAAATCAATTAAAAACATCTATACCATAAACTGTGAGTCATCTCCATTTTTAAATTACTCATCTATTTTGAGTTCTTAAAAACGAGAACGACGGAACTAACGAAATAAGTTAAAAAATGAGCAAAAATGTCACTGCACGTTCGTGAAAATAAAGAAATCGTCTTCGCTCAGCAATGTATATTTTATTTATTGAAACATAAACGGATTGAGCCTCGTGCCGTTGAAAAGGTGGTCATGAATGCAGTAATGGTTCCAGGTCATACTCGCAAGTTAACGATCGCTGTGCTGTGCGCCCGGCTGTCTGGTGGTGATTAATGTGCCACATTTATAATATCTTTATTTTGCAACTGACCACAAAAACATTCGTACTCAATGAGCTTTACACAGTCAAAATAGACAGTACTATCTAATAACAACCAAATAATGCAATAGTGAGATAATAAAAAGTAGCCATATTATATAACCTTGTTAAATAATACTGTAGGTTATCGAAAAACCTAATTTCAAAATAATATGCATAGATCTGTCACCAATAGCAAAATTGATTTAGAAAACATGAAAATAGGTGGTGACCGCCGGAAAGCTATATAATTGAACAGAATTAACATTTCAGTAAACTATCAACGTGCAAACCATTTCCAGTCAAGTAGCTACTTGTTGTGGCTGTCACAATCACAAGCCTGCGGTGCACGCGTGTAGCGGGAAGAGGTAACTGTTGAAGCGTCTCGGCCGACTTGTAGTTCAGGAGTCAATTTCCGAGGGAGTGGAGTGAATGGAAATGGGAGTTAATAGCAAAATAAGGTTGTTCAAATTGGATGGTGTTCGGTTGAAAATAGAACAGGGACGCGCGAGTTTGAGTTACGGTGATAGAGTACATTAAATACGAGTCGCAATTATCGTTTATACTTTTATTTATACGATACTTTCGATTAAGTATAAGCAGTCGGGATATAAAGTATAGGAAATCCTAATTAACATACATTTTATATAAGTAATATGTGTAAAAAATTTCCTATTCCGATGATAAAAATAAAAAAAACACATTAATTTAATTACACAAATTCATTAATTTAAATTCTACTATACGCTATGAGACAAATTTTCTTCTGCACTGAACTTCCTGTTCTCGAAAATGTAACAAACCTTTAACTGACATTGTCTCATCATCATCAGTTAGTCGCGGTTCACTGCTTGACGTAGCCCTCCTCTGAGAAGTTTTTGCCCATAATCCCCCATGTGGGCATGGAGATTGTCTGCACAGATAAAAAAACCGTTCGAATAGTCGCATGGCGTTAATAAGGTCAGTTGGCACTTTACGCTTCACTCAATATTTCATATGCTTCAGTGAGCTTGAGATGACGAGATTGCTTATCTTATTCAGACAAATCGAGTATGAAAATTTTGTTAGCGATCACAACTGATGGCGGACGTGATTTCAACTCACTTTGGGGTAGACAGGTTGAAGAGAAATAAAATAATTCAATATTATAAGTTTGCATAAGAAAATCAAGACTTATTCACAATCGGCCCAGGCCAGCCAGAGGAATCTGGATAAAGAAAGCCGAAAACGTTGCTCAGTGGTAGGTCTTTGGAAGAGGTCTGTCACCAGCAGTGGACTAACGGCTGATCGGCTGGCGGTAATGATGACGATGATAACAAATCAACAAACATTTGTTAAGTTCTCCATAACTAGTTATACACTAATACAGTTCGTTACCTTTATGTGAGTAAATATATTAGATAATTTAAATACGTCCCTCAGTGTTCCCAGATAGTCAGTGGATGAGATAACAGCTTTTCGCTAGTTATCTAGATCAGCAAGAAAAGATAGTCGCCCGCAAGAGTTTTCTGTAATTCTCTAATCTCCGCCGGTGTACAAGTAGCAAGATAGAAAGCTAAGAGGGATAAGCTAACAAGAAATGTTGATTTAATTGAGTTCCGGTGGAGGATTAGTTGAATACGATTATCTTAAATGTGCATTTCAACGTGAAATAATGTTTTTCGCAATATTTTCATAATAAATAAGTGCAGTAATGGAAATTCAGTTCATGGGCAGTACTTGTTAAATTTAGCTGCAGATCTGCAAGAAAAATGTAGATAAATAAAAGCAAACTTTGTAGGTATTGCAACAGTATTTAAATATATGTGTAGACTGATAATGTACCCGTATATGTCATCCAACGTGCTATGCAAGTCTATTATGAGAAGTAAACCTGTTTCCCTGGGGGTCATGGGTTCGATGCTACCCAGAATCGTTATTTGAGTGATGAGCACAAGTATTTCTTCTGTGTCTGAATGTAAAAACTGTCAATGGAAGTGTTTGTTTACACATATGTATGTATATGTAGTTTATCAGCCCTCCGGCTACCATAACACAAGCTCCCTTGATGTTAACTTTGGGATCAAATACCCGTACATTACTACACTACTACTACCGTACACTATCGTTCAAAAGTTTGGTATCACCCAAGTTTTCGTTGACAGAAAAAACATACTGCAATAATTTATTTAAAAAAAAACATTGTTATTAGAGATTTCTGTTATTATGACCGAACTTTTAACAATATTTAACAAAATCGCTAATTTCTCAATAACTATCACTTATTTTTAGAAAAGATTTGACACACGTATTTATGATCTCTGAGGTTGCGACACCGCCAGTTGGGGATTTCTAAGAATTGGCTGCTTTTGGCATTGTTCCTCTAATAAGCGGAGTCTAGTCTTGTCAATATGAGTATACTTTTTCAAAAAAATTGAAATGTAGAGTTCAGTGGCATTTGTGACGTTCAGATGAGTTCGCAGGTAGTGTATATGTATATTACTGTAACGTTGCTCGTGTTTGTTGCAAGCGCGACTGCCGATCGAAAGACCCTGGGATCAAATCCCGGGTCCGGTACTAATACTCTTTCTAGTAGTGACTCGGAGACTGGATTTGTGCCCGGTGCATGACAATAGACTCACCACCTATTCCATAATGGGACATAAACGTAACTCATGAAAAGTGGGAATGTACTACACTCCTC
>DWQS01000008.1:0-10622 GCA_018245115.1 Apyrrothrix chalybea chloris | reverse complement strand
GGAAGGGACTGGAGGTCAGACGTGTGCGCCTCCGATCTTTTATTTTGTTATATTATCGTAAACTAACCCAACAATGAATAAAGCATTTTTTTGTACAGCGTGAATATTTACTACTAAGTATGAATCATGTTTAATGTAGCAATAAGGTTTATACAATTTAAAATATAGTCCCCAAGTAAATAATACTGAAGAAATATATTTTCTTCGTTTTCATTGAATTTAAAGTTGCATCGTTCTGTGGTGGCATGTAAGCGCAGCCTAAAAGGGGGGATGTTCTAGGAAATATGAAAGTCAGAGCTTTGCAGGTTTACACCCCGTTGCCAGGCAACGGCGGCCTGTAGCTAGCTCTGCCCGGGCGAGCGCATGTAAGGTTTATAAATAAACCGAGTGCCGCTCTTCGCTTCCGAGTATTGAATATTGTTTTATTCCGTTGCGAATTTCAGTTAAGCTCGTGTTATATTTATGCTGTCATTTGTGCGTCTTTACTCAATCTTTTATTACTTTTTTTTCTTCCAACCCTTTTTTTATCGTTCCACTGCTGGACACGGGTCGTAAAATATCTGTCAAGTTTGACAATGTCAAGAGCGGTCAGATTGTGCATGAGTGATCGCAATTAATATTTTTTTTGTTTTCTATTATTCGAAGCAAGGTAAGTAAATGGTCTTGGTTAACTGTTATTGTGCTTTGACAGTTTTCATCCTTCTTTTTTACGAGTTTCACGTTAGACTTTAAGTATTCAGTATGGACCAGAAAATCTGTACAAACAGATGTGGACATTCCACATTTTCTCCACATACTGGTTAGATCGTATCCAATAAGGTCACACTTGTGACAAAGACTTATTGCTATTTGCGAGGCTATTATCATCTTATGAGATTACTATTATTTTTATAAAACATAAGTAAATCATATTGTAAACGTTAGTTACAACGTTTGTAACGCAAAAGTAGATTAAATGTTTTACTTCTATGTACTTCAAGATGGCGCGACTAATCTTGATCCTCAACTCTCATCAATGGGATAGCGCGGACTTGTTGAGAACTGTGCGTCGTCGTATCGAATATAATAACGCGAGCAGTCCCCTAACTATCTGAACTCTGACACAAATAATAATCAAAGTGGTAGAGTTCTCAAGACATACATGAATAATTTTTCAATTGAAAACTGCCCAATAATACTTTATTATTGACGGCATTTATTTGTGGTATTGTTACAACAGAAATGGGTGTTGTAAATAGTCCATTACCAGTACAACTCCTTTCTGTTCAATAGTATATACAATAAAGAGGAGTACATGCAAAATTAATTGCACACGTGCAAGCCGGGGTTCGCTCGACGCGTCACGAGGTCATTTCATGCACGTCATGGACAAACTATACTTTGTTTCGTTTCGTTTCAATTTAAACCGTATTGTGTATGGAATCAGTTCGTCCGAATATAATAATTACACGTCACACACAGTAGCCAAAGGCTCGACTCAGTGTACGCTGATTTAGTCGAGCTGACCGTTGATCAACGGAAATTTGATAAGCTACAGTGTGTTTGAACTGTACAGTACATTAGCGGTAGTCCAGACTTAAACGTAGAAAATTTAGTTAGTTACATAAAAAAAGGTATTGTTTGTTGCAATCATAATATGGTCAAGCTAGTTACTGTACGAGGTAGACATTAGCCATCGAGTACCAAATATCTTCATCCAGAGCTGACGTGCTATATCATATTTATATATACATATATACCTTCTATATTCATTTTCTCTTCAAAATATTACATCTTATCATTTCTACATACATATTAGACTTTACAGAGACCGGCTATGGCCCTAAGAAACTTTTTCGCCTCTTCTACACAAATGGAGGTCGTCATACATAATCATACGTAGGTAGCCTATTAAAGGCACTTTTGACCTGGCTTCTTTTAGGACTACTACGATTTGCTCGAAGTGCGTTCGCCTAGGTTCTGTTCTTTTCATTACTATGCCTATGCTAAACGATCTTAGTGAAAAAGATTTCATTACTATTAGTTTATTTTTTTGATATAGATATGGTTTTAAGGACACTGCGCTTGATATGTGCACAAATTTAAATAAAACCGCGGGTCACTATTTAAAATTATAATCCACATATTAAACATACAGTTTTGACACAAATCTTGTACATTGACAATAATTTTTTTTTTCATACCGTCACGCCTGTTTCACGCGAAGGGGTAGGCAGCAGAGTGTAGTACATTCCCACGATCCAACTGTTAAATTTTATGTCTTGCCATGGGATAAGCAGTGAATATTACGATAATTTTGTTATAAATAATTTATGACAAATTTGGACAGCAATATTAATATTGTTCGCAGAATCAGGTGTTGTTTAGTGGAGTTAGGTTAGAATTAGGGGTTGACCAGGTGGCATGAGTTGAGTAAACGTTCAGGTGACCTGAGTTGAGTCATCGATTAGGTGCCGTCAGTCAATAAGTTTATTTTAAAAAAATACTATATTTGTTTAGAATGTTGCGCCACTTGAAATAAAATTGAAAAAATTATTAAACATAGAGGAGTATGAAAGACATTATCTGACAAAATTCGGTAAATGACACTTAAAAAAAAATATTTTATTGCTTCCGCCAAAAATCGGTTTTTTGTTAAGGAAACATTATGAAAGGGTTTTTTATGTCATGTACCGCTAAGAATTGGGGAAAAAAACGCCGTTCAATAATCTTGAATTCTACTATTTCAAAAAAAAAAACAAAATAGGTTGTACTAAAAAAATAAGAAAACTGAGATAAATAGCTAAAAACGATCAAACAAGTGCGAATCCAAAAAGCCGTAAGGGCTCATTTCTTATATAAACCCTTTGAAATTTAATAATAACATGATCACGACTGATAACCTGGATACAGGTAAAATAATTTTTACTACTAAACTGACCACAGTGGTTAAGTTGTATCGAGATTAGTACAGCTTTGATGTAGAGCGAAGCTCGACTTACAATGACGTCAATCATGGTACCATAACACAAAAGACAAAAGTGAGTGACGGACATTATATCCGATATTAATGACATGATATCCGATATCAATCTCTATCCGGTCTTTGTTATTTTACTTTATGTAACCCTCACTACATAGCCTAGTATTGCGATAAATAATAATGTACTTATATGTTGCTACTCATAAGATACAGTATGTGTGCTTTTTGAGTTTTGACTTGTTCAGAATTTCAAATTTTCCGGAAAATATTTGAATAACTCACATAATAAAATTCCGAATGTTTTCAGTAAAGTATAACATAACATCACGCTTGTATTTCCTCGAAGAGGTAGGCAGCGGAGTCTAGTACACTCCCACGAATCACCACTTATGTTATACGAGTCACCATACTTTTAATTAAATTAAGAGTATTATCTATACCGAGAGATTAATGTTCCTCGGTATCATATACTTAAATGATGATTAATTGCACTGCTCCTCTCTGAACAATCAGGTAAACCATATTACTCCCTTCTTCTACAAATACCAAATAATAATAGTTTACTTATACGAGTTTCCAGCGGTGTCCCAATGGCTGGTGCGAAACATCACTTTAGCAAAAATGAACAACGTAACACGTTACATCACGCCTGTAATCCCCGAAGAGGTAGGCACAGGAGTGTAGTACACTCCCACGTTTCAACAGTTACGTTTACGTCCCAATATGGAATAGGTGGCGAGTCTATTGACATACACCGGGCAAAACAATGAACAAATAATTAAAATAGGTAACGCTTGCCGCGGGATTTCACCTCTTACAAAATTCAATGTGTCCCTATTTCCTGTTTTCAATTTGATTTCTTTTCACTCGGTCGTAATTTCTCGTCCCGTTTCGTTAGGCACAAATGACTTCATTGGGCTTCGGGAACAAAGGTGCACCGAACTTGTTTAAACAAAGTTCTCGCCAGACATTTAAAAAATAAATTGGCTGTAACTTTTCTTAGTAGTTTATATGTTTTCTTTAAACAATGCAATAATTCTCCAGAAGACTTAAAAATGAAGACTAAAAATAAATGTCCCAATATAAATACGACTTTTCAAAAGTACATTGAAAATGACTAGAGTATTGACAATAGAAAATGCTTGTAGCAACTGAACACAAACAAATTGAAACTGTGGAATCCGAAATAGGTATTTGAATTCATTATTAGAAATACGAATTATTGCTTGACATTGGAACCATTACCGAATAAGATCCAACTTAGTGCAATGAAACCCGGTAGGACTGGCTTTGACTGTATCTTACTCTCACACGAGATAACATCGTTGATCTTGGAAGAACTTAAATACACAGGACTGCACCCGACTCGCCCCTGAATAAGTCATAGAAGCCTATCCTTGGGTACTTATTGTGGAGATCCTTTCTCTAATCTATAAGTACGTAGAAGCTACTTAGATTTCAATACTTCTCTTAAATACTAGTGTAAGTCGGGCTACCTATTCACTGCACCTGTAAAGGCATATCGCAGGACTCACGATCTCCTGAAAAATTTTACATAATCCTTTATCATGATCTCTTGGTGTATCTCAAAAATACATTGTTATCGGTCGTCTACGTCAAAAATAGCATATTGTCAAAAATAGCAAACTGGTGGTACAATTTCACGAACAAACCATTCTCTTATAAAGTTATACGGACCAATGTTTGAAATAAATCATAACATTTTTTGCTTGCCAACACCGTGGTAGCGAGTTACATAAATACAGAAATAAATGTGAACTGGGGTTAGATCCGTAATATAATTATTTATACAACCAGACGGATTCCCAATTTGTATCAGTAATTAAATCCACTCCAATTTAAGTACCCTTTGTAACTCTGTTTTGTGCTAATTGACACTATTGGTACAGGTATGCGTCGGTGGCCGTTCTGCGTTATAACAGTACGGCCATCACTTTTAATATCCTATGAAGAGAATGAAAGAATAATTGAATCACATATTGTAATATGCAGCACAATATGAAAATAAAGTAGAAATTAATTGGTATAACTTTGAAAAATAAGTAAAACTAACTATTAGTGAAACTTGTGAATAAGTAGTAATAATGTAACGACGGACATCAAAACAATCCTCCTTATTCTCGTCAAAGGTGGTTGGGATGGTGGTGATGGTGCTGGTGAGGGTTATGTATTGGTGGTGGTGTTGGTGGTGGTGGTGGTTGTGGTGGTGGTAGCGGTGGTTGTGGCAGTGTTGGTGGTGATCTGGTGGTGATGGTGTTGAGGGTGATGGTGTTGAGCGTGATGGTGATGTGATTATCGTGGGTGTGATAGTAGTGGTATAGAAGTCACCACTATAGAATTGGGGGTGAGTCTATTGCCATGCACATGGTACAAATCCAGATTCCGGGCCTTTACTAGAAATGTTAAACTAAAAATCCTAAATTACAAAAGTCCCATATAGTAACCGACCCGGGACTCGAACTCGGGATCTCTAGATCAGCAGTCGCATTTGCAAGCACACGACTAACAAGGCAGTCACACTAATATAATAAATAAAAATAGAAAAAAAAATTTTTGCTATTTCTTTAACATACATATACGTTTGTCACGTGTGTTAAATTTGTATGTATATCACTCCTCCGCCTACCTCTTTGGGGATTACAGGCATGATATTACGCAATTATTACATTCAAACGTGTAAACCTGAATTTTAATCTGAATTTAAATCTGAACTTTTATTTGAGAAAATTAAAAGCGTCGTCGTGTCGTCGGATTACTATTAAAGTTAATAACCGCAGTGAAATTGACGCTATCTCTTCCATCTCAAAGTGAAATACAATTACGCGTTACAGTTAGTTATCGTAAATAAAATCTCAGGGTCACTAAATTGGATCGCATTGTTTCTAACCCAGGCAACAGCAACCTTTGGAACGCGTGCCGCTTAAGGCTAGTTAATAATTTTTTTGTTACAACATTTGCAAATGAAATGAAGAGATAACAAATTGCTATGGTTGTATCATAATATGAAAAATCTTTCACGTATGTACCTCATTGAATGATTTGAAAACAATATTACACAGTTAAAATACTATCCATTATAACTTCTAATTGTATAATAGCTGATAACTCACCCACTTTAATAACCAATACCTCTTAATTGAAATACGACCTTCGATATCGATATCGATTTAATTTTCGATTACATACGTTATATTGCATAGTACGGCTGACATTTCATATAAAAGATGTGAACTACAGTAATCGTCACTTCTGTAATATAAAAACCATAAAATGTCATGATAATAACCGTTATCAAACTCATTAGAATACAAAATATTGATATGTTAGTTGTGTGTACATTTTATAAAAATGTTCCCGACCACTGCTGCACAAAAGTCTCGCTAAGAGAAACCTGACAACAAACGCTTTACAAATCACAGCGAGGAAATAATCACTCGCATTTTAAAGGTATCCTCGCCTTATGTTAGAATTTCTTTTATGCACTGGCATTAACTTTTAAGTATTGAAGTTTCAAGTACCTGCAAAGTTGTGATCATTAATTCTTTATGAGTTTGAGGATGCGTCGGTAAGGGGAGACTTCGCATGTGGTTAAAACTTATGAAAGCTCTATACAAATTGTTCACATACGCTGTCGGGGTTTAAATTTCTTAAACTTTTAATCCTGTGGAGATCCCACATTTCATACATTTGGCTAAAGTTATACGGTAATGTCTTGCTCGCTTTAAACTATTTAAAAAGGTACAACTAAATTAACAAGTCAATAAAAAAGATTAGTTCTCGGCCTCTGTCTACCTCTTCGGGGATTACAGGCGTGATTTGACGTTGTATCATTATCAGTCTGCTTTAGGTCCACTGCTGAACATAGGCTTCCTCTGAGGGAATTTTGCCCATAATCTCCACGCTGGGCATGAGTGTTGTGATCTCAGAGCACAGCTTCTCGCGCCGCCTGCAGCGCAGGCCGCGCCTTACCGTATGCTTTCTCCTGGAACTGAGTGTAACCTACATATACAAATTACAAAAAAACTCGTACGTACGACTGTTATTTCACTGACTCAAAGCCCATTACAAAATTCCGTTTATGATTTTTTTTTGTCCTATTCAAAATATGCACTTTTGTTTTATGTTTCATAAAAATCATTTTCTGCAATATGATGCAACCCTTCATTATTGTTATTCTCACGTGTTCCAGTTCCCCTAACCGAGTGCCCCAGCCAGCGATAGGAATCATCTCTCGAGGGCTTTAATAATGGACGGACATATCGAAGGGTTATATTTGTTTACTACTGATCAGGTGAAAATAGAATGAGTTTTTCATCGTAACCAGAAAAATATGAACGTAATTGACTTTTCTTTTTTTTAACCTGCCAGTAATCTAACGAAATGTATTGTTCCCAAGAGCTTTAATACATAGACTTAACTTTACGACTAAATGGCAAGAAAGCATTTTAACTTTGTAAGATCCATTTAATACGTTTTCTAAAAATACATACAATCAAGAAATAAAAAAAAATGTCTATCTCGGTTAGTTTAATGACCATAAGTATTGAACTATTATGAAAGTATATTGAAATTACTAATACTTTCATTGGAAATATTGATTATTGTGACATTTATTCAGTGACAAGTAATAACTTCACGTTGCAATTATTGATTGTAATTTGGACATAATTAAATTGATACGTACATTGTTTATTATTTAGTAAGTTTATTGCAACAAAAACCAATCACAAATTACTTACTTAATGCGGTCAAGAACGCTATAGGTGCCTTTGTCTAATGAAACTTTGCAAACATTAAGAAATGCGTTTAACACAACTCAAGTAAATGTTTCTTAAATACATGAGAATTCGAAAAGACAAGTAATGTGGAATAATTAAATTTAATGAAATACCAAACAGTAGCATGGAGCATATGTTTACTCCCTATTCCATGGTGGACTGAATAACGTAACTAGTGTAACGTGATAGTGTAGTACACTTCTCTACCTATCCCCTCGGGGTAGCACAGGCGTAATGTTATGTTAGGTTTTCTATGTTTTTATTGTTTCTGTTAAAAAGAAAGAAATTTTGTTAAAATAAATTCTAGTTAGAAAAATTCAAAAGTAACCGATCCCGGGTTTGAACACAGGATCTCCCGATCGGCAGTCGCGCTCGCAACGACTCGACCAACGAGGCAGTATCAGGCGGGCATTATGATATGTAGAATGACTAAAAATAGCTTCCTATACAGAAAGTAGGTAAAGTTATCTCCAGAGCACTCTAGCTTTAGTACAACAATGTACCCTGAAAAAGCGGGTCCTTTTTAGCGGTGTGGTCGAATTTTCCAAAATCTTACCTTAAAATAATCTGCCTTCACGCCGTCGAGAGCATTGTTCGAAGGCCGGTCCTCGAATATATTACGGATCGAATCACAGCTGAGGGCTGGAAAGGATAAAGCAAGAGAGTCACGTGATTCGTTATCCAAGTCGTATGAACGAGAAGGTCACAAAGCGAGACGTGACTCGTACCCAAACTTGGATAAGAGAGAAAAGAGAAGATTAGATTCCTAGACTTATATATTGATATGAACCATTCCCGATACTATGCCCCTACGTGAGGTGAAGTGCAATAGGGCTTAGTAGTAACAGCCATCAAGTGAAGTATATTTTTCTCTATATACCAAAATGACTTGAAACCGCTCATCAAACTCATTTTACAACCTGTTCGTTAGGATTCACAGCTTTTCCGTTTTAACGAATGTATTTATTTTTATTTCGCACCACACATAATTAGGAATTTAATTATAACATTTCAAAAAGTAACGACATCTTTGTCTAATATGTTTCAGAGTCGTTCGCTGAAATGGAAACGAACTAATTCTGTCAATACAATACAATAACAAATATAGTCTTATAACAATAAGCTTATTTAGTTCTATAACATACTTTGAGTAAGGCACAAATTTCAGCTGTGTAACTGACTCGTGTATTGCGCTTCGCACCCGCCTTTGTTTTCCGACACCCAACAAATAAGCAACCTAAGGCCTCGGCACGGGAAGTGCGGAACTGTTAACGGAACGCAGTACATCCGTTCCCATTTGATTAGTTCTAGATCTATTTCCATTTAAACTTCACGTTTTACCTACCCGGATAACAAAGTGTATGTAACTCTCTGGTTGAAATAAAGTTGTTGGTATAGTTAATTATTACAGTAGATGATCAATTCGATTTTACTGTCTCCTAGTATAATAGGCGTTAATAGCATACCGGTTTCGATTCCTGGACAAAAAGATATTAAATTGAGCTAGAGTTTCTGGTTATAAATGTCTAGGTACTTGTTGTTATGAGTTACCCTTCGTAAGTAAAAATGATAAAATTAATTCTAATGTGTAAAGTTGATAGTATTCTTATACAATAGTAGAACGGCCCGTATTAAATTTTAAGTGCTTAACGAATTTACTATTTGCGTCTACAGCGGAATCTGGTGTTGCTGAAATAAGTCTGCTCTCGTTAATTAAGTGTACCGAAGGTTGCATTAAAATTGAGTTTGTGCGAGTGCGGTTTTAACCCGTTGGAATGGAATTATTAATAGCCGCATCGGCGCTAATACTATTTCAGGTTGCACTGTCCATTTGGCTCAGGGGCGAGATGACCATTACAGGATTAAGGAATTTAATACTTTCACCGCGAGCGAGAGACGAGAAGCGATTTGTAGAAGAAATTCGTTAATTTATGCTACTCATAATAAGGGTGCACAATTGTGTCGCCATTGAAACTAGCATTATTAAGCAACGAGCAAGATGTTTTATATTAATTTAAATAACTATTCAATTTCTGGTTAAGTTTAAAGGATGACAGTTTTCTTTTTTAACAGGCTTTAATTAGCTTCACTTGTAACTATGTAAGAGAATCTTGAAACTCAATTTTAACCCATTTCCTAATTTTCGATTCGCCAAAAAATTTGTACACGTCTCTAGATCGGATGATAATACAATATTTTTATGGTATAAATATAATGCCCTAGCCAGGACGAACAGGATTAAAAGAAATAATTCTCATACGTAGGCCAAGTCGATAAGTACCACCAAAGCACTCGATATTAACCAAGCAGATCCTTAAGTGTAGTTTTTAAACCATTACGTGATCATTGTTACTTTGGATTACCAATGTTGTAAAATGATTAGCCAATCAATGTCATAGCCGAAGTATTTTCATTTGTATAGATACATAATTAATTAATCGATATAAATCTATTCAAGTAGCTACTGTGAGAGTTCATCGCTACTCGTTTCTTCTAAAGCGGTTGAACAAGCATAGAGAGCGTCCACGCTTTTAAATCCGCACGAAGCTTACAAATTGACGCTAAGTGCAGTTGATTTTTCAAAGGGAAAATGTTCTGCTTTCTGTTTGAGGGGCCCGTGGGCTGATGCGTTTGCGGATCAAGAACGGTATGTACCATGAATAATGTCACGCTCAGTCATCTGTTTGGCTATTGCTAATAAAATGTTATTAACGTTTCCGTGTTTCAGGAGACGCATTACAATAGTCTCGGTTACTGTCTCTAGTATCACGCCTTAATACTCCTTTCATAGGACTCCATTCAAAGGCAAACAAGAATTCCGAACTAGAAAAAGTTTTCTGCTATTTATTCGTGCGCTTAAA
>DWQS01000007.1:0-11380 GCA_018245115.1 Apyrrothrix chalybea chloris | reverse complement strand
CTGATGATCTTTGCATTATCAGCTTTATGAAAATGAAAATTACATACTTGTTTCGAATCTAGATTAGCTACGGGACGTTTTAGCGCAATACAAAATTCTAGGGGTGGGTGTAAAATACCTCTTTTTTAGAGAGAGGATTTATGCTTACGTTTAATTGTGAAATAGCTATGGTACTTAAAACCAGATCTAATGTTTTGCTTCATAATTTAAATTTGAATAGTAATTCATTTTGATTTAAATTTGAATAGTAATTAAAATTTAAATTATACTGATTCAGGGCATTGAGTGACAAAGTCAGAAAGCATATTATTTAATAGGCCATCAGACTGACGAGGTAATACTGTCTGGTTACTCCTGTAACCAGACAGTATAAGCTGCTTAAATTAAAATCCCCTAGAATAATGGCACCTAGACATGCTTTTCTAAGACACTGCTTGAATTATGGAAAAAATGTTCCAATATGTGCTTTTGGACTGGGGGAGGTAAATAAACGCCGCAAAAATACAAGTGCTGGACTCTATCCTTTCCATTACCTATTTTTAATCCAATCCACAAATCTTCACACTTGGATTCTTAATCATGTAAGCGACAAGACTCGTAGCGCCTGGGTACTGCAATCATAACATCACCCCCTTCTTTATTGCTGTGGAAACCACTGCTTTCACGATCGCGCCTGTATACCGCGTAGCAGCTATCGAACAATTCCGTATGTAATACACTACCATTAAGCCATGTTACATACCATTAAGCCATGTTTCTGTGCAAACTACCACGTCATAGTTACTGAAGAAGACATTGTTGTAAAGTTCCTTAGACCTCTAACATTTTGATAATAAAAAGTTAGATAATTAAATGTGCCCTTTAGTTCAAAGAAACAAAAATCAAGTTTAGCGTTTCTTATGACAATCGGTTTAACATATCCGTATTTTTTACGTAAATATAGCCCGATTGTTCATTTTGGCTGATGTAGATTCTTCCGTCACGAACCCATACGAATCTGCATTTTACTTCTCTCGTTCTGTTTCAAGGTGCAGCGTGAGGGGCCTTATTTTCTAGTGTAAGATGTTCCGTGACGTAAATAGCGCTTTTCTTATTTCCACCAATACCCAAGTGGCCAGTACTTAGCTTGTCGTTTAAATTGTTTAAATTGTACTCGTGGACTACAAAATTTAAGTAAAATAGATCTTGGACGAACGCTCGCATTATTTAACTTCACCAATCTGGAGCAATAGTGATTATTAATATCTGTTAAAGCAGTTTACATTTTATCGCGTGAAGGCGGATGAATGACAGGCGTGTGTAAGCAGTCCTTATATCCATATGTCAATGTCCAGTGTCAGTCGCTATTAAATCATTACGAACAATATAACTTTTAATTTCAATCAATAGCAGTTCTCCACAATACTATTTTAAAAAGTAGATCCTAACTAAAAACATATGGTCAACATCGAGCCGGATTATTAAGAAGTCTTAAGACATTTTACAAGCTCATCGTACGAAAGAAGAAACCGCATGGTTATTGACAAAGAGGTTAAAAAAACAGTCATACAACATCAATTACACATGTTCATTAATAAGAAATAACAGTGCAAAATCAGTACACAGGCACAATTAATGGCAGTGTTAGAAGATTGTGCGTTACAATTACAAAAAGCTCAAACTAACCTAAAGAAATGTCCGAAAATACGACAAACAAAAGTTTACATAGAATCGCGTATACGGTCCGTAGAAGAATGTTGGAAATTATTCGAAAATAGTCATCAAGATCACGTGAAATGCGTTGCAAAGGAAAAGAGAAACATTCCGTACTTTGGTAACGTAGATTACTTTATTTATGAAGATCTATACATATGTTTAAAGGCGGATTTGTTGGATATTTTACCGTCGTCGGTGTAAAGGTAACCCGTAGAAGTCGAAGGAGTCGTAAAATTATCCAGGTTACAGCTTCCTATTTTTACGGGAATAGACAAAGAGTAGCCTGCATTCCAGGATCTATTAAGCTTATTAGTACATAACAACTTATCAAAGTACAACGACTACACTATTTAAAAGGCAAAAAATTAGATACAACAACAGAGTGTATAAACAGTTTAAATAATATTCATTTAAGTACTGAGCCGTGGCATCCTCTGATTATCTTCCTTGTAGTGCAAAAACTACATCCAGAAACTCACCGTGAGTGGGAACAGTCTTCTTCTCACAATAACCAAGAGACATTGGCTACCTGGGATGAGCTAAGTAAATTTTTACAATGGAAATTCCGCATATTAGAACTGGTATTGTGCTAAAACGTCCCGTAGCTAATCTGGATTCGAAACAAGTATGTAATTTTCATTTTCATAAAGCTGATAATGCAAAGATCATCAGTGACTTAAATAGTATCACAGGGACTGAGGAAATGTGTACACTTGGGTCTGTGAATGACATGACTGTGGTCTTTTACAAATTACTGAAAGGAATAATTATGAAACATGTGCCCGAATCGCAACACCAGAATAAAAAATACCCTATTTGGTTCTCATCTGCCTTAATTAGAACACTCAATGGAAAACTTAAGTACAGGGTTAAATACTGCAAATACAAAAACCCTCGAGATTTATTGACCTTTGAGGTCCTGAGAGAGAGAAAGATTAAAACAAAGAGAGTATGCAGTGTACAGTTCTACCACTGTCACTTACTTACACTTACAACATACCTTATGCCATTGTGGAGAATTCACAAGGATAGAACCTTTATAATGGTGTCAATATGTACAGAAGAACAACCTTTGCTACAAATGTCTGGCCCCAGGACACTCAGCTAAGAAGTGTCACTTAAACGTGACCTTTCGCCTCTGCCATAAACGTCAGCACACGCAAATACATCAATCATCACCAAGAGCGATATCAAACCAGACAGATACACGAGTTCATCATAGTGAAGTTGAATACAATGAAGAGCCTGCTGCAAACGTTGAGGTCTCATCATATTTCACTGCTAGTAAATCTGCAGCCCGTCTGGCTACTGCGCTAATACTTGTAAGAAATGAATCAGGATATACTATAGTATTACGTGCCCTCATAAGCAATGGATCACAAGCGACGTTTTCAAGTGAGAGAGCCGCCCAGTTCTTGCGATTAAGAATAATTTCAGTCAATGGTACACTCACTGGTGTTGGTTCTACTAAGACAAGATTCAAACATGCAGCGGAAATACAACTTTTATCAAGATTTGATACAAGTTTTAACACAAAAATCAAAGTTTACATTATGTCAATTTGTCTCACCACCCACTTACCATCAAGATTAATCCCTTCACACACCAGGCCTCACCTCCAAGGCCTTGTTCTGGCTGACCTAAGCTATAATCAACCAGGACGAATCGACATGCTGCTAGGTGTATACGTATGTGCCCAAATCATGAAGCGCGAAGTTATCAAAGATTCCCTAGGCACTCCATGTGCCCAAAATACCTGCCTGGGTTGGATCTTATTTGGGAATGTAGACATACCTCAAGGAGAAGAGATCATAACTATCCACCATAACTTAGATTTAGATGACATGCTGAAAAGAATGTGGGAACAAAACAAAGATGAAAGAAAAATACCAACACCAAAAGAAAGAAAATGTAAGGAAATATATAAATCAACAACTACTAGAACTATAGAAGGCCAATATATTGTCAAGTTACCTACAAAGACAGATACTCTTTTATCACTGCAAGGGGTGAAACAAGTAATATAGCATTAAGAAGATTACATCAACTAGAGTGAAGACTTATTAATAATGAAAAATTAAGAGAAGAATATATAAAAGTAATGTAGGAATATATAGATTTATATATATAGAAGTTATTAAAAACCAGCAGTCTATCTGCCACATTATGCAGTAATTCGAGAAGATAAGGAAACATCTAAGGTTAGAATTGTATTTAATGCATGACAGAAAGGAATTAACAATGTTTCACTTAATGATGAATTACTAGTGGGACCACAATTACAAAATGATATGAGAAGTCTGATTATGCTATGGTGTATGAAGAAGGTCTGTTTTACTGCTGATATCCAGAAAATGTACTGGCAGACTTTAGTAACAGAAGAAGACAGAGATCTGCAATGAATTTTATGGCGGAGTAACAATAATGAACCTATAAAAGATTACACTCTGACCAGAGTAACATTTGATACTGCTTCGGCCACGTATCTAGCAGTAATAACTTTGCACCAATTAGCCCAAGATGAAGGCACTTCTAATCATGCCGATTTTGTTCAAATTATTACAGAAGACTTTTACATGGATGATTTGATGTCAGGTAAAGATACGCTACAAGCTGCAGTTAAGAGTGCTGAAAAGATAGAAGAAGTCCTGAAACGCGGTCATTTTTATTTAAAAAAATGGTGTTCAAATAATGCAGACTTAAACAGTTTGAAGATTTTCAGAGAAGCTCTTATGTTAAACTTGACATTCGAATCGACGGTACTATAAAGGCCTTGGGTTTACAATGGAATATATGCAATGATAAATTTCAATACAGTTTAACATTACCTCCATTGGTGGAAACCATAACTAAGAGAACTATTTTAGCTGACGTCCAAAGTTTATATGAGCCCCTAGGTCGGTCGGCGCCTTCTATGCTAACCACAAAGCTCCTCATCCAAGAGCTGTGGCTTAAAGGTCTCACATGGGATGAGCAAGTAGATCAGACTACTGCTGAAAATTGGCTAAAAACCAGAAAGAGCTTTGAACATTTACCCGACATGGGGATTGAAATAAATCGGTGGCTATTCACTACAGAAATGAATATGAGAAGTCTTACAGTCCATGAGTTCTGTGATGCTTCTGTTCGAGCGTATGCAGCAGTTGCTTATCTAAGAGTGATAACATCGGACGACAAAATGAAGATAACTATCATTGCAGCCAAAACATGTGTAGCCCCTACTAAGCCTCAATCTTTACCACGCCTGGAACTCAGTGGAGCAGTTTTACTGGCCCAACTGTTAAAACACACAAAAGAATCAATAAAACTATGTAACTCTCAAGTGTATGTGTGGACAGATTCCACTATACTTCTTTCTTGGTTATTCGGAGACCCTGCAAGATGGAATACTTTTATTACAAACAGAGTAGTCGAGATATTGGATGCAATTGGAAATCACAATTGGTATCATGTTCAGTCACAAGATAATCCTGCTGATGTGGCTTCACGAGGAATGTCCCTGCTAAATCTGAAAGAAAATATGATTTGGTGGAACGGCCCAGACTGGCTTAAGCCAAGGTGAAATTAACTACAGACGGCCAGAAAACGTGACTACGAAGCTGGAAAGAAAGGAAATTGTACACAGTAACCTGAAAATTGAAGATGCTACTATAATAAAAAAATTCAACAATTTTGTAACATTACAAGAATTAAATAAAACTATTACCTACTGCATAAGGGTTTTAGCGGAAAGAAATTAGAAAACAAAGAAACAACTATAACGATAGAAGAATTAACTCTATCTTTCAAAACATGTATAAGAATAGTACAAAAGGATAGTTTTGATGAGGAAATACAATACCTTAAAAGAAACATAATGGTTAAAAGGGAAAGCAAATTAAAATGTTTACATCCTTACCTTAATTAAGATGGTGTCATCAGGGTGGGCGGCAGACTCGGTCATGCAGATCTAAGCGAAAATAGTAACATCCAGTAATACTCGATCATACCAATCAGCTGACTCTACTAATTGTGACTTATGCTCATTCGAAGACATTGCATGGGGGATGTCAATTGATGCTCACCTACATGTGGGCAAAATTCTGGATACTAAAATCAAAACAACTGATAAAGTCTATAATAAAGAAATTTATAATATGTGCAAGTCTGAATGCCGCTTCAAGAAATCAATTAATTGGAGACTTACCTCGAGTTCGAGTCACTCTAGCACATCCTTTCCTGCATAGTGGTGTAGACTTCGCAGGCCCGTACCAAGTATTAATGTCCAAGGGAAGAGGAGCTAAGACGAGCAAAGCGTACAATGCTTTATTTGTCTATATGTCTACAATGGCAATCCATCTGGAACTGGTTGGAGATCTTACCTCGGAAGCATTTATTGGTGCATTTAAGAGATTTGTGGCAAGGCGAGGAAGATGTGCACATCTTTGGAGCAACCAAGGAAGAAATTTTGTGGGTGCTAACAAGGAATTATGTGCAGCCTGGTCAGATGCAAAGTTAAAATTCAAAGGCTACATAGCTGAGTCTCTCGCTCTGGATGGTAATCAGTGGCACTTTATACCAGCCTACATATGGTTGGACTATGGGAAGCAGGTGTTAAATCTATGAAACACCGCTTAAGACAGATACTTACATAAAATTTGACATATGAAGAAATGACCACTCTCTTATGTCAAATAGAGGCATGCTGAATTCAAAACCCTTATGTCCAACAGAAAACTCAGACCAAGACAACCTACAGATATTAACACCTGGTCATTTTTTAATTGGTGAAACTCCAATCACAGTCCCCGAGTATAAGCTATCAGATGTTCCAATGAGTCACTTAACCAGTTAGCAGCATCAACAAAAACTAATAACGGATTTCTGGCTCCGATGGCAACAAGAATATCTAACTAGGCAACAACAGCAACCCAAGTGGCATTGGCAAATAAAAGAATTTGAATTGGGAGACATTGTAATCATAAAGGGTCAAAATTTAGCATCTGGAAAATGGATGTTGGGAGGCATTGTCAAAAAACACATGTCAGAAAAAAATGATTGAAAACTATGTTGTGCAGATTGTGATACACTCGGATTAATTCAGTAATCGGATTTTCATTTAAGCACCTTGTGGTAAACGACATTCTTTGTTTTTTGGTCAGGCGCAAGAACAAATAAAGCGGATGGTTTGCCGACACGTGAGCATGCCACGTACAATTGACCATGAGAAAAACATGCATTTTCTAGATTGAGGCCACAAATAGTCAAGGATTGGTCCTGTGATTTGTTGATCGTCATGGCGAATCGGGAATTGAATTCGTTTAAACTCAAAGGGCATATTCGTTGGGATCATCGGAATCCTTGGAATAAGAACTTCTTAATCTTTAAATTTTCCTTTAAGTATCGACGCGTGAATCACATTGCTCATCAGTTTTCTTATCACCAAATGCGTTCTATTGCACAGTTTTGGTTGTTTTAAATTTCTAAGCATGATGACTACCGAGCCAACCTTCAGATGTAAATTGTGCGGTGGTAAACCAGGCACATCCAAGGAGTTTAAAAATTCAGGTGGATAATTAGTGGCTTCTTTTTCGTTTGTTACACAGTCGATAGATTTGAATGAATACAGAGTACCTACGATTTGATTTTGAATTATAAAATTGATGTCATCTACATCTTTATTTTTAGCCGCCAAAATTGCTCGCTCACTTAACCATTTAGTATTTTTGTGGTTAGCAATGATATCCGGGAATACTTTGTTGATATTCTCGTCTTTTGATGACACGAAATTGCAAAAATTTGGAGGAAATAAAATCAAACCGCTCGATTCGTCAACAGGAACACGGCCGTTACCAACAGTCAGCAATTGCTTCGAGAAATCATCAGCATAGAGATCGTTCAATAATGCAACTCTCATATTTACAGACAGTTGAAGTTTCTTTACATATCGCCACAGATTTGATGCTTTGAGGCAGGCGTTTATTTCGTCGGCAGCAGTAGATCTTGGAATGACTGGTAGTGTTTGTCGGAAATCGCCCGATAATAAAATCATTGCACCACCAAAACATCTCTAGTCATTGCGCAGATCTTTTAATGTTCGGTCTAGTGCTTCCAATGCGGTCTAGTGCTTCCATCCCATATGATGATTTTTGATGCTACTAAAACTTTGGCCATTGCGGAGTGTTTCTAAATGTTACATGTCGGTTGTTCAGTAGTTTGAAGATTTAATGGCAATTTTAACGCTGAGTGAGACGTACGGCATCCGTCTAACAATGTGGCCGCTATTCCAGAAGAAGCAATTGCTACCGCAATTTCGGATCTCGCACCTACAGTGGCCAAAATCAATGATATGAGGAATGTCTTCCCAGTTCCACCGGGGGCATCCAAAAAAAATAACCCACCATTTCTATCATCAATTGCATTAATCAGTGTATCATAGACTTCCCTCTGCTTAGGATTCAACAGTGGTACATTCGTTTGAACTGATTGGATTAATTCATGTGATTCATATTCATGTTCACGTTCCAATTCTCTATTAAATGCGTCATTCATTCCGCGATCTGGCGTTGGCATTCTTAACCTAACCAACAAACTGCCGCACATGAGGCAACACATATCTTCGATCAATAGCAAAGCCTGGTTATGCATCTCCTCATTCGCCTCAAGATGGGGATTTCTTGAGCTGACACGAATTCGATGTAAAATGTCTTCTTACATGTTATCTTTGTATTTGTTCCACAGGTCACATGGGTTCGATGGGAAGCATTTCGAAATGATGATAGCAAATAATGTGCGTATCTAACTTCGAGATGCAGAAATAATTGCTTCAGCGATTGTCGTGTCCCAGTGAGTATCGTTTTCAAGCAAATTCAGCTCTTGACATGCTGCACGAAATGTGGGGCACACTATACCATTAATAGTTCGTAGTGATTCAAATGATGTTGGCCCTCGAACATGTACCAGCAACAACCGCAAATGGAAACATTCATCATTCTTCGGATGAACTGTGTAAATACGACCACGAGCATCAGTAGAACGTATATCTGGATGACCAGGAACTGCATCGCCTTGCTTCCGACGTTGAAATTTCTTCGATGTAGCGTTCCAAGTGTGGCATTTCCGAGTAAAGAAACGTTCGTGCGAATGGATCGCTTTGACAAATCGCAAAGAAACAAGTCAGTGTTGTCGCTAAAAGTGTTTCGGCACGTTGAGCAGCATTCGACGCTGTGAAATATACTCTGACCGTTCTCTAGATGCACCCCCAAATGTACAACAGTGGGATGACGTTCGTGAATAGGGAATGAGAATATACGTCAAATTGCTTCATTGCAGTTCACATATCTACCAGCTTGATAGCGCGTGATTTCGTCGTTGATATTGGATGTTTGGATACCAAAAACCGCCATGTCGCTCCCTTTCGTGAGCGAAATGTAATTCATTAGTGACCGAAATTTTTGCTTGAAAACACGTGCGGTGATGTCGTGTCGATCACTTGATGTTTGTCCGGGTAGCAGCAATTGAATAATTTCCATGCATTCCGGATTACATGTAAATGTAAATGAATAGATCTGGCCGATCATAATGACGAACATATGTCATTGCATCTTGCGCATATTCATGCATATGACGCGGGCTACCTGTGTATGTCGCCCGTAAAACAGTCAATCGATCAACATTTTCTGAATTTCCTTCTGTACTAATTGCATCGCGTAAATGAATATACTCTTCCGAACGCAATTTAGCTTGATTCAACCGAATGCAAGTCAGGCGCTCCGTTTCGATTTTAACGTACATGTCAACGCAATATTGTTGAAGCCGTCGACGAAATCGCGACAAATAATTGTCAGAATTTTCACGAATCATCAAACGATATGCGTAATAATTTATCGAACTAACCTTCTTGGTAGTTTCCTCACCTGAAACAAATACAGTAAAAATTGTATTTTAGAACCCCTAATAAGTTAATGACTCTTACAGCTACTCTCTACTAAATTAGGAGTGACAATTTTTTTGGGTACCTAAAGCAAACAGAATAAAATGTATATCAAGTTAAAATGAAAATAGACATATTTATCTTACTATTCAATGGATTAATCATTTTGATATTAACCCTTAACTACTCGCACGGATAAAATCGCTTAACTGCTCGCACGGGGTCCGTGGTGACCCTAATTTGTATGGATGAAATTTGATGATTCCTTTTTTTTAATGAAACAAGCGAATAGTAATTATGAAAGTACTTTATTTACTCTATAAGACATAAAAACCACAACTTAAAATAAAATCTTTAAAGGCATAAAAATAACTAACATATAAACTTCTACAATAAGGAACATTTTTGGCACAACATGAGATCATGCATTAAAATTCCATGAATATTTAGGAACTATGGCAATCATCGTTATTGCAGTTTTGGCAGTAAACAATGAAGTGCTCATTACACAAAAACTTTTTGTATTTACTGCATTTTGTGGATACTTTTCGGTCACTCTTTCTCGGGCAATTATAGCACATTTAGTGGAGCAGGTGGGGTTTCCAAACCATGTACTTCCAATAGCCGCCTTTTTACTATTTTTGGAGTTGCGTTGACGTTGGTTCGACGTTTTTGATGACTTTCAACAAGTTCCGTTGCAAGTTGTCGCTAGAATAGACGCCTCACGTGAGTACGTACATTTTTTGTGTTCGCTTTGTGAACAACAATGCATTTATGCCTGTAACATTCAAAACATGAAAAAATAATGCTAATGGCCAACGTTTGGTTCTCCTTCCAACATTATATGTCCCACACAATTGGTGATTAGTATCTACTCCACCCTTTGTGCTATTATAATAAGTAATTATAGCAGGCTTATTCTTATCACCAGACACTGGGTCAATGTCTGCGTTATAATGCATTGAAGACAGTAATATCACAATTTGGCTTTGGTACACAGGATACCATGCTCATTGTTGTTTGAAATCCAAAGAGGGAACTGGTTGTAATTTTGGTCCTGTTAGGCAAAAATATCAAAGGTATGTCCGGTTTATTTTTCTTCAGTGTTCCAACAAGAGTCAGTTTATAGGACGAGTCTAACAAATCAGTGGCAAGTTGTACACTTGTATACCAATTATCTGTGGTAATATTTCGGCCACTACCTTTTATTGGTTGTACAAGACGTTTTACTATGTCGCTTGGGCTGTTAGAGACCTGGTAAGGGCCTACTGGTTGTTTGCCAGAATAAACTTCAAACCCCAACAAATAAAAAGTTTTTGAATCCACTAGGGCCTGGATTTTTATTCCGTTTTTATCCGGCTTACTTGGCATATATACTTTGCCTTTGAATCGACCACGGAATGCAGTTAGCTGTTCGTCAATTGTTACATTCTCACTCGGGATATAAGCTTCTTTATATTTTGTTTGCAAAATATCGTGTAGCTCACGTATAGGGGCTAAGTTGTCAGTCTTTTGACGCTCAGATCGAGTTGATTTGTCGTCAAACCGGAGCACACGTAACAAAAAAAGAAATCGCTGATAGTTCATAGTTAGGTGAAACATCTCGACGCCACTACCATCAATTGCCCAGAGATCTATGTAGATTAGATGCGACGCTCTCAGTAACCCAGCCATTATCAACAAACCTAAGAAGGCTTTCATTTCTTCAACATCTGTACTTTTTGCATCTCGGTCTCTTTGAAATTGGCCTTTGATTTCTTCAATGTATTTATT
>DWQS01000006.1:0-11970 GCA_018245115.1 Apyrrothrix chalybea chloris | reverse complement strand
TAAACATGATTCATACTTAGTAGTAAATATTCACGCTGTACAAAAAAATGCTTTATTCATTTTTGGGTTAGTTTACGATAATATAACAAAATAAACATTAATAGTCCAAACGGTAAAAAAATCGTATGTACGTAATATTATTTGTTTATTTGACCCAAGGACGGACTAAGCCTACAAGCTTTTCTGTATTTCATAAAACTCTCTAATGCGTATAATATCCGAAATTACACTTATCCTATACGCAGACTCTGGCCTTGACCCTTGTCATTTTGAGGGGTTATCCATATCCAATATTAGAACAATAAAGTGTTGAGGACAATGACTAATAATATATTTCAAGTATGTATCCAATAGGGCTCATAACTTATTGTAACATCACGCTTGTAATCCCCGAAGAGGTAGGCAGAGGAGTACTATTCCAACGTTTTACCAGTTACGCTTACGCCCCAATATGGAATAGGTGATGAGTGCATTTGCCATACACCGGGCAGAAATCCAGACTCCGAGCCACTACTAGAAATTCCAATTTTTAGAAAAATCCAATAGTACTCGGCCCGGGATTTGAAACCAGGACGGCAGTCGCGCTTGCAACCAACACGACAAACGAGGTTATTAACTTATTGTACGAAAATATAATGATGTTTATAGCACCTTCCATATTTTAACTCTGACATGTACGCACTTACAGTCGCATGTAAACCAAGCCTGACAAGTATTAAGGGCGTATTCAGTGCAAGGACGTTCTCGGAAATGAGGTGTCAATCGATCTGTTACATGTCAGGTTCGCCATCTAACGAAACCAAAGGCTGAACAAATTTACCTTGCTTCGTTCAAAGCTGAAACCAGAAAGCTGTCCTGTTTATTACATCAGCCCCCTATCAAAAAGTATCTTGTTTCGGAGGAAACGGAAGGAACTGTAACGCTATTTAAAATAGCTAGCGGCATAGACATAAGGTAAGACTACGCCGGAAGTTAGTTGTTATCTATGGCATGTTATATAACGGTGCTTCACCTATCAGCGCATCATGGAACAATATAAACTTAGCTATGAACTAATATGATAATGATCTTAACATGTAGTCGGGCATTTTTCCGCAAAATTGCGGCGTAGTGCGGATGTTTTTTAAATTTTCGCGCCAAAATTCGAATTTTCGACGCATAACACGCGACCTCCTACCCGTTTAGAGCCCCTTGTTTACAAATTTCCTGAGCCTTACCACTAAACACAACAGAAGGAGTAATCTCGTCTCTCGCGTTTTACTAAAAAAAGGTATGACGAGTTTACTCGTTTCCCGAAAAGAATGTGTTAATTTGTTAATAGCTTCCAGTACATTCGAGAAATTATACGTGGTAGTATTAAGGCATTAGTGAGACTGACGTGTTTTGGTTGCAATCTAACTTGTCTATTTGTTTTCTTTTTTCGATGAAAAGAGGTGGGGTTGTAAGCTCAAGGGTGCTGCCACGTAGGACGAATAAAGGACGTAGGGGACATAGAAAACATTTAGTGTGTACGCATTCTAAAATATTATTAATGCTTTTGCCTGATCTGACATTATTTTCGTAATATTTACTTAACTCTCTTTGAGCTTTATACGTTAAGTTATTTAGATTCTGCGTAATTCCTCCATATAGCTTCAAGCGGGATTAGTTTCCGTCCCAAGCTTAAAGCTTATCTCGTATCAAATCCTTTAGACGTAGACGTAAAGACGTCTTTCAGTATCTGTTATAATAGGATGCAGGCATTGACGTAGGTAATCAGTCTAATACGGTTAGGACACGAGAGATGTAATAGGCGAAATTGCTTCTAAAGTGATTGTATCTGAGATTACATGGTCATTAAGGAAACTAGTGCTGCATTGACTGCCTCGTTGGTCGTGTTGGTTGCAACTGCCGATCGAGAGGACCTGGGTTCAAATCGCAGGTCGTGTACTATTGGATTTTTCTAAATTAGAATTTCTAGTAGTGGTTCGGAGTTTGGATTTGAGCCCGGTATATGGCAATAGACACACCACCTATTCCATAATGGGATGTAAATGTGACTGGTGAAACGTGGGAGTGTACTATACTCCTCTGCTTACCTTTTCGGGGATTACAGGCGTGTGTTACGTTAGTGCTACATACCCTTTATACGTAGCTATTAAATATACTTGCATGATCGTTCTGTGTTATATAAGTACTTAAACTTTTATAATGAAATTTTGTTCACATATAGCTTCACTTTTTGTTTCATTTAGGTCTCTTTGTTCTTGCCGATTTTATTTTATGATACGGTTCAAGATGTATTTTCGCATTCGTTTCATACGAGAGACAATCAAATATTTGAGTGAGTACACTTTGGTGGCATTCTAGATCATAAATATTAATTTACTGCACCGTTCTGTTAATAACAGTAATAATTTGTTAAAAATTAATACCAATACACTCATATTAACATAACTTTATGGTTCAGCGAATATTGATTAAAGTTCAAAGGGATCGTGATTTGGGTGACGTCACCTTGTGGATTTGTCTCAGCCATTGGGCGCAATATAGCTTGTGTGTAGAGCGACCACGCCGCGGGTTGATCAAAGGGATATTAGTTTTCACAACCCTGCTATATTTCAACCGCGCATACACAGTTTATGTAGTATTTACTTAGTTTTGCTATTAAATTTCCAGTCACCTAATTTGAATGTGTGGAATTGAACAAACTATGTTTACTGTTAATATTAGAGAGTATTATTAACGTGACGTAGCGTAATATCACGTTTGTATTGCGCGAAGAGGTCGGCAGAGGAGTGCGGTATACAATATACACGGAGGAGTTTTTCGTTTTTATTTTCGTTTTTAGCTATTGAATCTATTATCGTACATGGTCTTGGGTATGTGTAGTATATCGCTAGCAATGAAACGACCGTCTATACTCGGAAATAGTTTATTACTGACACTTGTGACAGCTAAGCGCCTATACATACTATCCCTCCAACACTATTTTGAAATACTAAGGAATAATATTATTAGCTATTACTACGCAATCACAAAGCATTTTAACTAAAAGAATGCCTTATAGTTACCTTTTTTTCTGGTTCTACGCGGCCGGTCTGTCTGTTGATCTACATCAGATAACATTGCATTATCAGGTTATGTTTGTACCACCGCCGTTTGTGGTAGATCAGCGGGCAGGTCAGCTTCGGGTGCCCCAGAACGTTCAACATCATCACATGCCTCTGTCTGCTCATCATTGGCAGTTGTCACACAACTTACATTCGGAACATTCTGATACGATATGACATCCTCCTCTTCCCCATCTATTTGTACTCGATCTATCGCGGGAGAGTTTAATTGACAATTTTGCGGATTGTGAGGTGCAAAGACGTTGATGGTGATGGAGGTGGCAAAGAATTATTAATATCCTGTGTAGAAATTCCACAATTTCTTTCAGTAAACTTAAGCAACTGATCAATATGCCTTTTAAATTTTACATTATAATCGTATAATTAATATAAGTTTACATTATAAAAGTATAATTCAAACAGTCGCTTTCCTATTTTACTAACAATTTTAGCTTTTGCCCAATAACCCTTTTTAGCGATGCACCATTTTGCCCACACAGTTTCACCTACATTAAAAATTCTAATTTTCTGACAGCTATGAACATTTGAAAATGCATAATCGTTAGGCGGGAAAATTAGATCCAATTTAGTACGTAAATTTCTGCCAAACATTAATTTCGCAGGGGCAATATTTGTTGAACAATGCACGGTATTTCTGTATTCAAATAGAAATGTTAACGAGGCGTCGCTTGTTAATTGATTACAAGTTTTGTCTGCGAATATGGACTTAATCATTTTTTGCATGTTTTAACAAAATTTTCGGCTTGACTGTTACTTGAAGGGTGACATATAGGACATGTTAAATGGTCGATACCATTAGCCACACAGAAGCTCTGAAATTCCGCAGAAGAAATTTTAACGTCATTGTCTGAACAATAACCGCCGGAATTCCGAAAGTTGCAAATACACATTTTAATTTTGCGGACACAGCATCCGTAGAAGTGCCACAATTCATTTGGATACACTCCAACCACTTACTAAACACGTCAATAACAATCAAGCTCACCCGCCGCTCGATATCAAGGTCTATACCGGGCCACCACATCTTGCTCCGTGCTGCACTTTTGGTCTTTACATGGGATGGTGTGTATAGCCGCTTAAGCTGTCACTTCAACAATTCTCTTATTTGAATTAATATTATTATTAACCGTTGTAAAACATAGTTATGACATTACAACCAAGCAAGGGTGGACCGCCATTTTGTACAACATAAAATTTTAATTTATTGATATTATTATTATAAGAAACCTTAGGTACAAAGTAGCCTAGAGGTGTCAGTTGATGCCCATTATATAAACACATTTTTAAATCGTTTTTAAATAATTTTATATTTGAAAAGTGTTGAGTATACTATTTATCTGAAACTGTGCTAGTTCCTGATCCGGAATCTAATTCCATACAAAGCTCGACATTATTGACAGTCACATTAACCTTTATTGGTTCATAATTAACATACGTCAGGCTGTATACTTTACATTGGCGCTTTACAGCGCTTTACAGGCTGTATTCCTTACATTGGCGCTGTGCGGGGGACTCACGCCGAGACTCATCCACTTCAATGCAATGTAACCGTGATTTCCGTTCACTACAAACTTTTTTAAGGTGTCCCTTACGACCACAAATTAGGCAAGTATAATTTTTAACTGGGCAGTTCACTGATTCATGATTTTTAAGGCCACACACTGAACACGGATTAGGTGCTTCCGATCGCTGAGCCTGCGCCCGCGGCCGTGCCGCGCGGGGTTCGCCCAACTTTAATACCGGTTCCTCCTTCACGAACAGCTCGGCGCTTAGCGCACTTCTCCGTCCTTGGCGCGCACAGGCTGCTTGTTGAGCTATTGGGACAGCACTTAAGAACGTTAATACGCCCACGTCCTGCTCAAAAAGATGGTCCCTTTCAGGTCCCATGTTCATTCCCAGGACGAAACGGTCCCGCAGCATCAAGTCCAGTTCAGAACCAAATTCACAATGTACAGCCAGTTTACTAACTCCTTGAACCCGACATCTTCTAATTTCTTTGGATGCGCGAGGTCTACGGCCAGGCGATACGAATCATCAGAGAGATGTGCTAATAGAATAGCACACTTTTTTTCTTCGTCAACTTGATTCAATTTAATATACTGTGTTGTTCTGCTATGAAATATTTCCCATTCATGTAATTTATGATCGAAAGTTGTTAAATTTCCGATAAAATTCGCCATTTTGTTTTTTTATTTACAACGCTGGTAAGTACTCGTCGCCAATATGTAGTGTATCGCTAGCAATGAAACGACCGTCTATACTCGGAAATAGTTTATTACTGACACTTGTGACACCTCAAACGCCTATACACACCAGTATGAAGTTTGAAAAAAAATTTTTTTTTGTCGATGTAAAATTAGTATTGTATTTAAAATTCTATATTCTGTAGTTTATCAAATGGCTGCTTATTTTACCACAAATTATGTGTAGTTTGCAATCAGTTAGCCGTATGTCGGTCTCAGTATATTATAATCATATACCTACAGAAACTAACATCGTAATACTTGTTTCAAAATATTTGATAAAAAATGGAAGATGACGCAATACCACAAGTTTTTAACACAGTACAAACACAGAATATTGTTTAAAAGGAATAGTGGGCCGAATCTGAAAATCACACTGCGTTGGATGAAAAACGTGTGATGAAGTTCTGCCTATCGAGGAGAAATGTTTGTATTGTCAGTTTGCATCTGGACCTGGTGTTAGGCAAACATTTCACAGGCGAGTAGAATGGTTAGACCGCTTAAATTCCCCTACATTTATTAAAACAATCGTTGGTTCTGAATCGCATTGTATGAAGATATGAATTTAAACCGATTTTTCATTTTCAAGAGAATCTGTCAAGCATATAATTTATTGTCGTGCTAAATGTTAATCGCCAATGGATCACCACCCGCGCACGGTACTTCAATTCCAAAAGTAAACATTCCGCAACGAAGAACGCCGGGATCTATGTATAATGTACTAAAATAGAACTGTTTTTTCAATTCTCAAAGAGTACAGTTCCACTTAAATTGTTAAAGTCTCTGAAGTTCAATTGCGTCCAAATTCATATAGGTGTAGTTTTCTGTACAATATGTCTGATTTGATCAGTCTTTCTTATTTAGTACAACTTTATTGACAGTCTTAATAAATTTTGGAGTTAACTTAAGGTAGCCCGATTAACACGATTTTCGTTGAGACGAGGCGGTTACTTTGCTTTTTAGTGCACTAGAAGTTTAAATAATAAGAATATATGAGGAATTCCCCGATGTGGGATTAAATTGTAAAGAGATATGCTACTTATTTAAAAGTGAGAAATAAAACGGGGCCTTGCGTCTATCTGAAAAAGTAAAGTTGCTTAATTGACATGGCAACGCAAATTTTATCAATTTCCCACGTTTGCGGTGCGCAAAGTAAAATCTAAATTTTCCATAACCTAACGCAATTTTTGCATCGCGCTGGTTGCCGGCGGCATTTCGATAATCAAATTAGGCCGCAGCTACAACCCTCACTCGATTATCGACGAAAAAATACAACGCGTGCCGAAGTGAAAATGAAATGAAGTTTGCATAAGGCACTCTTCACACTTCGCCTTGAACATTATCTAATAATATATTATAGAGTAACCGTATCGATACGACAATAATGTCGCGCACACGGTTTCTTTTTAACTATGCTTACATTTTCTATTCTTATCTACCTACGTACCTACTCACGTGAATTTCAGGTTACAGAGACGTGAAAAACTGTAGATGAAAAACAAAACTAAAATATTTACTTGTATTCAGGTTCACTTCTTTTTTTAATTTAATGTTTTCATATCTATATATAACGACAAAATTTACCCCAGTAGCCTTAACCTTAGTAGAAACTAGCCTTAATCTCTCACTGACAACATTACTTAATTTCAACTTATAAATTATACATATATTCGTATACGTAATTCGACGTTACTTCGTATACAAAGATAATTCGTATTCTTGACTGCCTCGTAAGTCAATGGTTGCAAAACACTCGGGCCCTATTGGATTTTACATGTTCGAATTTCTAATTGAAATTTCAAGCAGCGGCCCAGAATATGGATTTGTGCTCGGTGTGTGGCATTAGCCTCACCACCTATTCCATATTGGGACGTAAACGTAACTGGTGAAACGTCTGACTGTACTATAGTTATCTGCCTGCCTCTTCGGGGATTACAGGCGTGATGTTAAGTAACACATATTTTTCTATGCGCCATTAAAGTACCGCACACCCAATAGACACGTTTAATTCTTACAACTTTAAGTTGTTTTTAGGTTGATATAAAAATAATGAAACAGTGTAATTTAAAATCTCAGTACTGGTATATTTTGTCAAACTGTCTGATTCAAGCCCAAGGTTGCTCCGCAATAACTTAATTATAAGCAAGGAGCATTTCGAAGCTGGTTGGGAAGTGAAATAAATTTTCCCTACATTTTTTTTAAATATAGAAACTCAAATATACTAAAGAGTAAGAAATGCAAATGTTTTTGTTCTAACATCATAAATGTACTATACGTATGAAATTAGCAAAGTCCGCAGACGTTACATGAATTGATTGCCTAACCATCGATTAATTAGTTACTAAATAGTGAGTTTACTTATCACTGACTATTATTAATCAATCTGTAACTGAAAATATTCTTTATAATCAACTGGCCACTTTAATTGTGATCGACTGAATGGTCTAGAAAATCTTGCAGTGAAGCGCTATCTGCGCTGACAAGTGGCGAGTTATAATGTGAATAACGTAAACAAACAAAGTGACAACGTAAAAATCTTCTCAATGAAATATTACACTTAGCCAACTACTTTCGTTCTGATCCATTAAAACGGGGTCAGAGTTTATAAACCACAAACAGATGTACATATAGGTATTCTTCTATGTAATATCTATGTTTCATAATTACCGAATTATCAAAATTTATAAAGGACATTGTATTATTTTAAACAAATGTTGAAAGAAGTAAAGTGAAGATAACGGCCATTTTGAAAAGTAACCCGTTTGTCAATTAAAAACGTTATGATAATGATGATGATCACAATGGTAATGATGAAGGTGATGATGATGATGAAGAACATGATGATGATGATGGTAATGATGATGACGATAACGTGTTGATTATAGTGATGATGAAGATTATGGTCATGATGATGGTGATGATGATGATGACGGTAATGATAACTTTTTTTAACATCCGTAACACATTGTTGATTATATCGGTATAATCCACAATCAATAGTTACTATCATCATCACTGTCCTCATCATCAACCTATTCCCCTCCACTGCTGGATATAGGCTTCACCAATAGCACGCCACTGAAATCAATTACAATTAATGATTGCCATTTAATATTAGTTAGCAGCGTATTTGTTTGTTTAGCATACGACTATTTAGGTAATAGGCTGATCTATTCATACATGAATTGTAGTAAGATCGCCGAGTCTCCTTTGCTGCAAATACATAGCTATCGGCGTTCTTGTTCTCTACAATGTGAAGCGTGCTGTTAGCTTTTGTCGAGTAACGTTCTAAATATGTACATTATTGCAATTGAGATAGCCGTGTTGTGAATTTCATTATACACACAGAAATTCAGTATAATTTAAAGATCTTCTCCATTATCATCAGCACCATCAGCATGTTTCAATCCACTACTAGTCATAGAGGTGGGCCTCTAATAGGTTTTTATTCATATTCCGGACCCTGGGCATGCGGGTTGTGGGTTGTAAATATCATCAGATACTTTTCAAGTATAGCAACGGGTTTACGCAGTAAAAAAAACATAACATCACGCCCGCAATTTCCGAAGAGGTAGGCAGAGCCCAATACACTCCAACGTTTCAACAGTTACGATACCGTCTCACCATCACATAGAACATGAGTCTATTGCCACCTATAAAAACTACCATTTATTCACATAGTGATAAATGTGCAGCATAATTTACTGGACTGGAGACTGAACAAAGAATAACGTATTTTGTATTTGGAGCTCTTTCTGCGCAGAGGTAGAAATGCAGCAGTACTACAGGTAAAACATCAGTTCTTAATGCCATTGGAAACTGGTCACTATGGCCCTTACATTAAATGATAAAATACAAACACGCGAGTGTTGTGGAATTCAATAGTGCTCGAGTAATTGCCCGGCAACCTCAGCTCGCCAAGCAATATGGAAATTAATATATATTTTGATAAAATGCTTTTATATTATGATTCCAGTGAAGCGGAAGTGCAAACTCACCGCCGAACACAGTGAGCGTATTTATTTGTAAATGTGGTGCTACTAGGGTGTATTGTTAAATATCGGTTGTGCAATTTATTATTATTTTTATTACATAATTAAGTCAAATAAAGTTTATCATTCTTAATTGCAAGAAAGCTTTCTTAAATTAACAAACTTATTCTCTCTATTCATTTATCTATTTTGTTAAGTTTAAGAGTTGTACAAAGAAACAGGAATAGTTTCTTTAAACTTGCAATTTACAAAATATCAATCTGACCAAATTCAGAGAAGTTGCGTGTTTCGCACTGTCACGATGTATATAAAATATTTAAAGGCGTTACGTGTTAAATTAGGAAATGCAGTATCACGACATAGAAACTGAATTTCCTCCCATCTGAAATCTAAAAACAGCGAAGACGAAGTTCCTGCTATCAAACTCTTTACCAACTATACTAGGAATATCTGAACTACACTAGCAGTTTAATATTCTAGTTCATTTTGTGAATATAATGACATTCACAAAGTGAACTAGAATAAAAATTCACAAAATGACTAGAATAATAATTCACAAAATAACTAGAATAATAATTCACAAAATAACTAGAATAATAATTCACAAAATAACTAGAATAATAATTTTACAAAATAACTAGAATAATAATAGAATAAGAAGATGTCATAGAATGAGATAAGAAGAATGTCATAAAATCTTAACCATAAATTATAACTAATAATGTTCAATTTGTGATTTCTTATTTCATGTCGAGTCGTGTAAAGAGATAACTTTATTTACTCTTTATGTTTAGAAAATTATTTTAGTGTGTCAATAAATACATGCGCATTAATGGAAGCTGCTATTGCGATCACTAATTATACGCTATATATACGCTTGTGTTGTAAGTATTCTTGTATGTCTTTATTTCACCTTGCAAATATATTATGAATTGTTTGCTATAAATTTAACATCATTGTTATACGATTGGAGCCGCACATAACGTATACCTACTATATTTAAAACACCCACAGACACCCTCGCGTGTAACGGCTAACGTAATAATGCAGTTACTTTTGAAGTAAATGGAATTTTAAATACAATCGATCCACGAGACCTAAGACTACCGCGACTAAAATACTTAAATATTTTATCGTTCAGCGTTTTATCGATGTTGTGTCGTGTTCGTTCTGCATTAAGTTCGGTTTTAATCTTAACTTAGGTTTTCTGTTTGATCTTTATTGCGTCTTTTTGACTAAACGAGGATATCAGTGTACGTATTATGTCTGTAATAGCCGTATCATCACACCTGTACTTCGGCAAAGGGTTAGGTAGAGGAGTGTAGCAGGCACTCGCACGTTTCACCATTTATGCTATACCTTCCAAGGAACAAATGAAAGCCTATTACCGTGTATCCGTAACCATCCCCAATAATCTGCCTACTCTCTATATAGCATTTGTTGAACCCACTACTCTCATAACACGTTCATCGTGGAATGAGCGGTACTGCAACGAGCACTAAAGTTAATTATGCCTTGTCAAAATACAAGACGTTCTACTAGAAGGTTACATATCGATTTGAATAACATGTACACTTGTTAGAAACATACAATGTTCTTTCTTGGAAAGAGTTTTCTCCGGATTTACTTAGAAATGGCGAGGACAGAAAACATTCAAGTTTAATATTAGTACTATATCGAGCGGTGTGAGAATAGGTCACGGCCGGGCTGTTGCCAGGCAGAGTGCGCTCGATGCAATTTACCACCCCCGCTTTTACGTATGAATTTCGATGCTTGTGTGATGTACACAATCATTTTATTTTGACCTCGCTAAAAGATAATTGAATTTCAGTCCATAGCAAAAATACGAATTCTTTTTATTTATAGGTATCTACGGATTATCTTTGTTCTTCGAACAGTTTCTTAAACAGATTAATTAGCACGCTTTTGCTAAATTTAGGTGTACAAGGTATCTTAGTCTTGTTACTCTTTTGAATTAATTCTAAATATATAAATATACACTTTCCGATATTTAAATATACACTTTCAGATTTAAGGGAAGGTATTAAATGGAAAGATACTTCAAATATATTTGTTATGTTTGTGTTACAGATATTGTACAGAGTAAAAAGTGTGATTACAATAAATAAACAATAAGTGTACAGTTCAAATATTTTATTACTATTAATATACGAACCTTTAGCGTAGCTGTAACCGCTGGTAAATGCGGTGAATAATTTATTTGTAATTGTATACGTATACATGCATACATATAGTCTATACGCGCACAGGCCCACGCTCTCGCTCCCGCGCTCTTTCCCGCTGTTCTCCGCTTCCTCTCCCGCTTCCTCTCCCACTTCCTCTCCCGCTTCCTCTCCCGTTCCCTTACCCACTCCCTCTCCCGCTCCCGCTTCTGCTCCCGCACCCACACCCGCTCTCGAATCCATACAAATACACACAAAAGTTCACACGCAATTACAGACACAGATATAGACAAGCGTATATGTCAACATATACATACTTTATATATACAAGGATTCTAATGACAAATATTTGCAACAACTTAATATTGACTATCCGCAGGTTAGAAACGGGCAGCAAGTGACGTGTGAAGTAAAGCAATACCGCGCGCAGTCCCCTTTG
>DWQS01000005.1:0-13824 GCA_018245115.1 Apyrrothrix chalybea chloris | reverse complement strand
CTTGGTTTGGCTTGGCGGAAGGGGATCGCCGATATGGCGGCTTAGCTCCGATTGGTTGGCTAGCTGGCTGACGTCATATTCGTTACAATTAAGTTCCAGCACCTGACTTCGCTTATCTTGTTGTTTATAACGCCACCTGTCCGTTGACTCACGCTCGCACCATTTGCAGTATACTCTGAAACCTGCTTATGTTCAGGGGTTGGTTGTAATAGTCTACTTATTTCGCCTATTCTTCCATATCAGTCTCTTAAAATAAAAAAGAAGACATTATGTTATATTTTTATTATATTGTCACATTATGAGGTAGGCAGAGAGCATCAAGTGACATGTACATGTACATGTACTTCGTTCTTGAAACCCGCCAAAATAGTTAACTAGTCAGTTTCGGCTTGTTGAAAATGTATCGATTTATCGATGTAACGATATTTTCAATTCGATATTACGATATCGATTTAAAAAATCCAATATCTAAAATTGTATCAAAAACGATAATTTTTTACGTGATTAAAGTCCCTTGATATATACATATAACAATTCTGCACTCTTTTGGTTGTAAGCATAGTATATGCCCGTTGTGATAGGTTTTGTAGTGATTAATGATTACTACGTAGTTGACAGAAATGATGTTAATAAGAAGATTGTTTGTGATATTCTGTCATTTTGCCTAATAAAAAAATATACCGATAAAAATATCTTCGGTTTCATTGCGAGTTTTGTATATTCAAATAATGTAAATTTTATGTGTAAAAATGAATTGACTTAGACTAAACTAAGTACATTATTTTTTTAACATTTCACCGTTAATCGATATATCGATATTTTTTCCTGGATATATCGACATCGATATTGATTTTTTATTAAATATCGATACATCGAAATATCGATATTGCGCTTCTCTTCCGACATCCGTAAGTCAGTTGTCACAAGAAATGTATAAAGAAGTGTCAAAGAATCGTTACCTTCTGAATTGCGGATTCTGATCTTTCGGCCTTATCTGTATTAGCTTAACGTAAAGGTTGTTACCATTAATTCTGAGAAACTGTAAAATCATCAATATTTTTAATACCATGATGGTACCATGCCATTGACAACTGTTGAACTGAATATAATACGTTTATATCAACAATGTGACATAAAATCTTTGATCAAGATTTTGATTAGAACAAACAGCGCTAATATTTCAATAACGATTGTCCAACGTTTGAAATATGGAGATAAAGAAGTGTAACATGAAACATAAAAAACACATCTTGTTCATGGAAGGTAATCGGAAGCAGAGTTGTCAAATAGTCTGAAAAGAGGGATGCTCAGGCTTTAATTTTAAATTAGCTATAATTAAGCACTAATTGTAAAAGACATTATGAGACATACGCAGTTCCTCGGGATAAAGAATCACCGCGACACCCATTTCTACCGTGAATGAATTCTTAATAATATATTTCCGTTTTTCAATAAAGGGATTGTTAGCCAATTAACATGTAAATATACTAGAAGTGACCATTAAGTTAGTGTACCTGAATGTTTCGTCAGTCATGGTTTCGATTCCCAACCAGAATAAATACTTGTGTGATCTCAGTCCGCTGCTGTGCGTAGTTTTCCTAAAATATTCGGTAATGATTATGGTCGAATTTCGAAACGAAACGTGGGAGTGTGCTACTCCTCTGCCTACATCTTAGGTGATTACAGGCGTGATTAACACTTTTTTTCGCATTTCGTCCACTGTGAACCACCACCTGAACTTGTGGAAGTGAAACAAAGTGATTTCCTTAAAAAATATTTATTTGTGATTATGACATCTTTATATAAAAAAAAACAGAAATACTGATCTAAATAAAACAGTGAATTTGAAACATCTAAGGAAAAAAATTATAACTCTCATTGCAGTTTGAGGTCCAAGTGATGAAAGAACGCCAGAAAGTCTGTTCATTTAAACACACGCCTTAAGTTTTTTACTTGGACATAATTTCATACATACTTATATTATTATCATTCTATGAATTTTAAATAGGCAACAGATGAATATTGTATTGACTGTGATTACTGACATTGCTGGGCCGAGGGTTGTGGGTTCCAATTCCAGACCACATTTGCGTAATACGCAATCCTTTCTATATCTGGATATAAAATGTATACAAAATGCACAATAAAATAATTTGATATCAATGAGCTAATTATCACAACACTAGCTCAGATATGATCGAATCCGGGACCATCGGCTCAGCATTAGCCACTAAACCAACAGGCCACACAAATGTAGATTCAACCAACGATATTTATCATTAAGTTTTCTACACGGTGTTCATTTATGCTATAAAATAATAAAGGAAATAAACACATCTACAACTACCAAACCTACGCAACCCTTATGTGGATTTTTCAAAAAAATCTTGTCCTGTACTGAAAATAATTTAACGAGCAATACAACATTTTAAAACAATTTTTATTAACAAAGAAATCCTACGCGGTGCGTGTCACACAATTATTTTTATACCTTACGCACTTACAGGGTAGGCAGAGAGCACTGAATGTTATGTTACACAAAACACATTAAAACCAAAATATCACAGAATTTTTAATGGAACAACATTTGTTCCAAAAATCCAATTTTTTACAGCTGATAACCACTTAGACTAGCAATGTAATTTTCCAATCCTTCAGACTGTGATGAGGTTCGGTAAGCATCCACAGTTTTTAACTCTACGATAGTCATTGCCCAGCTGTGGGACAATCAGAACCATGGCTCCCACTTGTATCTGGTGACGCTCAAATTTCTTGGATCCGTCGCCTGGCGCAATAAACAGGACACCTGAGGATTTATTTATTTTATTTATTTATTTTTATTTGGGAAATAAACAATATGGTAATACATTAAATCTAAGACACAGGAAATTTTGTACATCCATCAACAAAGTTTAGAAGAAGTGTAGCACTCTCCTACGTGTCACCAGTTACGTTTACGTCCCACTATGGAATAGGGGATGAGCCTATTGCGATCCATCGGGCACGTATCCAGTCTCCGAGCCACTACTTGAAATTCTAATTTGGAAAAATCGAATAGTAGCCGACCCGGGATTTGAGCTCAGGACATATCGATCGGCAGGCGCGCTGGCAACCAACACGACCAACGAGGCAGTAAAGAAAAACCTTGCGGGTCGCAGACAGCGAGCAGGCTCTAGTTGAGGCGCGCGGGCGACAGTTCGACGCGGCCGTGCTGCAGCGCAGCGCCCGATTTCCACTGATTGATTTTAAACTTGACGGGAATATATAATTTGCCATGTAGGGGTCAGCTAAGAATGGATTTTTGGAAATGACACCCGTAGCAGGGTAAAATAGGGGTTTAAAGTTTGTATGGGAATTCGTGGGTTCGGAAGTTGCTGGCCTCTAATTATAGGTTTATGCTTTGGGTTTGTAAAAGCATATGATCTATTGGAATGTATTATATTGTCGACTTGAGCACGAGCGAAGCCGCGGGCAAACGCTAATTAGGTATATGATTCGCTTTTTTTAATTTAGTACTAGGCTTGCGTTTGACTGCTATCCCACCTGAGGGAAAGCGGGATGCGGTCTAGGATGTGGCACGCGCGCCTAGGAAGTGCCTATTCACTCTTGCCTTGTTTAGTGCCTTGAATAACTCCAGGTTGTATGAATCGGGAAAAATAGACGTCGGCAGGGAGTCCCACTCTCTCTTAGTGCAGCAGAGATTATTTAAAGAGCTACATGAGCAGGCCGCTCGCCGCCCTTCACCAAGAAGCGCCGCGTCGCGCCGTCCACGCGCACGCGCAGCACCGCGGAGCGACGGATCGAGTGTGATGTACATATATGTGGATCGTCGTAGTGTATTGAGGCAGTAATAAATAAGTATCTAAACAGTGCGGTCGTTTCATTACAAGCCGAACGAACCTAATATTACATGGCGACCCTGCCAGTGCGCGTGCTACTTTGCAGCGACACATGCGGAGGCGTTTAAAATACAATGCCAGTTTAGTTATTGCGAGGCCAGTCAGTTTCTACGCGGGAAGACAATCGTGGCGATGAAGCTGTACTTAATCCCTCCCACGTGTGTATGCAAAGTTAGTGGCGAAAAAGATTAGGAGTTGAAGGCAAGATGGACAAGGGATGCTGCTGAATTAAACGAAAATGAATTGCCGAGTGGAAAAATTTACGTCGTTTGTTTTCGAGGACACCGAGTACCAGGACCCCAGGTGCAATATGAGCGGCGCCACGACCACAGCCTGCACCGTGAGCCGACCGGACCAGTGCCTGATCGTCACGTGATGTAACATTTTAATATAAATAATATTTTTGATTTCATGTTTATTATAGAGTTTTAAAAGACCTTTTTTTAATTAGTATTATTGTAATGGTTAATTACTTATACCTAATATCTTATTTGCTTATATTTTTATACAATTATATTAACTTTTACTTTATTATTATATCCTTTAATTGAGATTTTTACATTTTACACATTAAAAAAAAATTATTACTAGGTGATGGCTTATGAATTAAAGCAAATTTATGAGAAATTTAGATATTTGAGAGATAATTTGGTAAAATTAAGTTATACTCGTAGAACTAAGATTATTTTAGAACAAAAGTTAAATGAAGCTTCTGAATTTCGTAGTGAATATGGCAAATGTGTAAGCATTGTGAACAAACAGATAGATTGTAAACAAATAAAGGGTGAAGCGGTAAAAGAAATCCGATCATATTGCGATTTAATTAGGGACCTATTTGCGCAAATAGAAAATTTTTGTTCCAAAGATTATAGTTCTGAATCTACGTCCGAGAGCGCTATTCAAAGCCAAAATATCAACATGGACACTTTTGATTTTAAGACAGCGGTATAGCTACTGCCAGTGATGACGGGTGACGAAGTTGTCACCAAAACCTTAATGGATGCGATCGAATTATACGGCTCTACGCTTAACGAACAAGGTAAGACCATGTTAATACAATTTGTTTTAAAAACTAGGTTGACTCAAAGTGCAAAATTAAGGTTATCAGATTCTTATGAGTCACACAAAGCACTGATTAGTGATACGCATACTCATCTTAGAACAAAAAAATCGAGTACTTCTATTCATAAGGAACTGACATATATAAGATAGAATAGCGATTCTATTGATTGTTACGGAGACAAAATTGAACAATTGTTTGTAGACCTGACGATTTCTCAAGCCGACGGAGAGCAAAATACATACGAAATGTTACGTCCGATTAATGAAAAAATTGCAAAGGATTGTATTGAATTACTGTTCGTGGATGAAAATGAGTGGAAGAATCTAGAGTGTTGTAAAGAAAAATCTACGTTATTTTATTTTATTTCCTCAAAGTTAACAATTCATGTGAATCCTTCTTTCCGATCATATTGCGCACGAGCTGCCTTTGTGAGGGAGTTAGGTCTATTTTGTAATGAGAGAAATATAGACTGTCTCTGTGTTATCCAAAACAAAGATAATATTGAATTAATTAAAGCGTTAACTCGTACTATACATGAGACACCAAATTGGTCCGGACCACGATTACTGATTTTGAATGGTGTACAAAAGATAACAAGTAACGAGACAAAGCGTATCATATTAAATGACTATCACCTGCTGCCGACAAGCGGTCACGCCGGCATAAAGCGCATGGTGAATAATAAAAAGAAAAGATTTTTTTGGCCAGGTTTAATTAAAGATGTAACTGGCTATGTAGGTCGTGTCGTGACAAGTGTTTAAAACAAAAACACTTTAATAAATATATAAAGCAACCCATGAGTATCACAGATACGGGATATTCCGCTTTTGATAGAGTTTATTTAGACTTAATAGGGCCCTTATGTAAGGATAGTTATAATTATGCATATATACTAACACTACAGTGCGACTTAAGTATGTGGAAGCATATCTACTTAGAAACGAGGATACGATTTCAGTGGCATCAGCATTTATCAACAATTTCATTCTACGCTACGGAATTCCTCGACAAATAATATCAGACCGGGGTACGGAATTCGTATCAAATATCATGCATGAGGTGTGGAACATTCTCAAAATTCAACAGGTAAGTTCAACTGCATATCAAACCAATCTATTGGATCCTTGGAAAACAGTCACAAAAATTTGATGTCTTTTCTTCGAATTCAGACAGGTAATGAACCTCAATACTGGAGCACATGGTTACCCTACTGGTGTTTCGGTTCCGACACTACTGTTCATACGGAAACCAAATGTACACCCTATGAACTCGTATTTGGAAAACTTTGTCGTTTACGAACGAACTTAACTTTAGATATAAACCCACTATACAATCATTATGATTATCCCCAACAGCTTAGATATATGTTACAAAAATCGCAATATGATGCTAGAACAAATTTAATTTCGAGCAAGCATATTAGAAAAATAAATTATGATAACAATGCTAATCTAATCAAATATAATACTGGTGACCTGATACTGCTTAAGAATGAACAACGTGTAAACAAATTTGATCCTCTTGATGTCGGACCGTATGTAGTCACTGAAGAGTGCGAGCCGAATATAAAAATTAATTTCAAAGGTAAACACATATTAGTACACAAACACATAACAAGACCGTATTTAAAAAATAATTGATATGTTCAATTTTTTCTTTTAATTATATAGCACTGTATACACTTAGAAATTGTAATTACTGTTGAAATTATATTGTAATCTTTTCTTTTTCTAATTTCGTCTTATTTGTCAATTATGTAGTTAATTATAGTTCTATATATATAAAAAAAGTTATGTACTTTATTTTTTTTTCTTTTGTGATGGGCGTGTGACGTATGTGGATCGTATATGTGGATCGTCGTAGTGTATTGAGCAGTAATAAATAAGTATCTAAACAGTGCGGTCGTTTCATTACAAGCCGAACGAACCTAATATTACACGAGTCCGTGTATATTGACACCTGACACATATTTATTATTATGTTATCACGCCACGTTCTACACGGGGTAGGCAGAGAGCACCAAGCTCCAAGCATCTATCCTTGCACACCTGACGTCCTTTTGTCTGTATTCCTCGCCTTTAAGCATCTTTCTTACATCTGTGGGACACGGTCAGCGAATATAAAATTAAAAATTCGGGGTAAAGACCTCATTTCGACACATCTACTTGCTTGCATATCCAACTGTCGCTACCGCAGTTTTGCAGTATGCACGAAGTTGTGGCCAATCAAGCCCGTTGGCTCAGGTGTTAGTAGCTGAGTAGGTGACTGGTTGGTAGCTCAGTACCCTTACCCAACACTCCATTGACTGTATTGCCTAAACATTTATTGGTCTCAGTATTAATGGTGTATCTGTGATCCATGTTAAGATATACAAATTCAGTCACTTTTCATATACATATATCCTAAGGCCAAGTCCCTTACGCGGTAGGCAGAGAGCACGGAGTGCCATATATCTCTATCCTTACAAACCTGCCATGCTTCTCCCACATACATCACTCTCTTCATACAAGTTTTTTTTATTATTTATTTATATACACACAGAAACAACAAAAGAAATATATACTGTCAGTTTCGTCGAACACAATGTTGCCGTGGTCCGGCAGACGCTTGAGCCGCCTGGGCCGCATGAGTCGCACAGCCGCGGGCACCGCTGCGGCAGGCTGAGCGTGCGGCGCGCGGCCGCCTGCAGCTCGGCGCGCAGCTGCGCCGCCAGCGGCCCGAGGACGGGCTTGCCGTGCGCGCTAGCGACATCTGGTGGAGAAAGAGATTTTTGTGTTACAAGCGAAAAAGACAAACAATTCACTGGTAAAGTGTGGTTAAGGAGCCCGGGAGATATCTGAGGGGGAGTTTCTTCTTTTTCGTATATTTATGACTGCCTAGTTGGTTGTGTTGATTGCAACCGCTAATGTCGATCGGGTGGTCCTGGGTTCAAATCCGGAGTCGGGTACTTTTGAATTTTTCTAAAATTAGTATTTCTAGTAGTGCCTCGGAATCTGATTTGTGCTCGGTGTATGGCGAAAATCCAATAACACCCACTCGGGAATCGAACCCAGGTCGTATCGACCAGCAGTCGCCCTCGAAGCCACTGGACTAACGACTAACGTACCATAGTCCGCCACGCTGTCCAACGCCTGCCTGCTCTGGTACAGCACCTGGTAGTCGGCGCCGGCGTGCGGGTTGTCGAACACCTTCTCCTTCATGCGGTGGAATGTCTGCGACCATGACTCTCTGTCTGTAACGGGAGATGGAGTTGTGTAAGAGTTTGAGCTGTGCTTAGTGTGGAATTGGAATGAAAATTCCATCCATACATTCATGCATGTTCATAGGAAAGAACATTGACACACGCAAATACAAACCCACACACACTCAACTAGAAACACACACAAGCACGCACGCACGCACGCACGCACGCAGGCACGCACACACACACACACACCCCCGCCCACAGACCAGTGCACATATGCATACCTACTCACATAACAAAAAGCACACCGCGTTCGAAAAAGGACTGGCAAGTAATAATGAAATGTAAATTTTTGTTACTGAAACAAATAATTAATGTTATTATTATTACTTTAACGTAGCATCGCACCTGCAATCCCCAAATAGGTAGGCAGAGGAGTGAAGTACACTTCCACGTTTCACCAGTTACGTTTATGTCTCATTATGGAATAGGTGGATCACGGATGCTCAATTCTCAAAATCGTCACCTTGATTTGGCAGCGCCTCCAGCAGACCCTCGCAGTAATGCAGCAGGCTGTGCTTGGGGTTCGCCACCAGCGTCAGCATCCGCTTGCACTCGGCCAGCGACTCGTCCGCCGCGAGCGCGTGGCCGCAGCGCCCGAGCGCCTCCATGGCGAAGTCGTCCAGCTCCTCCTTCATCGCGTTCAGCTGGAACGTGTAAGGATATTACGTGATAATAATGTACATATGCATGTGTCATCCCTATAGTGGGACGTAAACGTAACTGGTGCAACGTGGGAGTGTACCGCGCTCCTCTGTCTACCTCTTTGGGGATTATAGACCTGATAACGTAACAACACGCCTGTATTCCCCGAAGAGGTAGGCAGAGGAATGTAGTACACTCCCACGTTTCACCAGTTGCGTTTACGTCCCAATATGGAATAGGTGGTGAGACTATTGCCATACACCGGACACAAGTCCGGACTCCGAGCCACTAGTAGAAACTCTAGTTAGAAAAATGAAGCTTTCTGCGATGTTTCACAAGGACAGAATGTTTATTCAAAAATGGTGTCACATGATCTCTAAACGGAACATCAAAGCAAAAACGAGCGCATGCATTTTGAACTCTTTGGATTAATTTTCGAGTTCTTACTAGTAAACGGGGACAGAAAACGACATCCATATAATTAGATATGTTAGCCGCCTCATCGTCTGTGAGGGACGAACTATGCACACATAAACACGGAATCAAGTATAATTCCTAAGACCATGAGGGAATATACTCATTTAATCTATTACTGAATCTCATATAATACAACGATGGAACAATGTTATGTTTTCTTGCTAATTTTGTGTAAACACGTGTTGACGTGAGGTCCGCACGACCACCGCCATTGTTTCCGCGCACCGTTCGACTGGCGCATCTAAATCATGTTAAAAAATAACTATCAGTACATATCCCCAACTTTGCAAATTCATGAGTCTTGACCAATAAAGAAAATAATATGGGATCACTAAATATGAGACTCATCTAAAAATGAAAAGGAGTGCAATACCATCCGAACCAGATTCCTCCAAGATATGCGTTATTAATGCTTGTGAAACAGTGCAGTGTTATAAGCGTTCACATCGTTTTGGAACATAGCCGCGAACGGCCGCGCGCACTAGTGGCCGCGACGAGTCGCTGCACCTTATCACCAATATAACAATAGACATTTGTTTTTGGACTATAATTTATATATAAATTCGTGTGCACTAGTTGTACCGAGGAGATAATGTACGTAATAAACCTACAGTTGACGACAGAGCACACGCCGCGAGGCGGAAGGAAGCGCGTGGGCCGCCAGCTACTTGTTCAACATGTTAGCTAGTCGTTGGGTGCGAGCGCTCTCGCCGTCCGCGCCGCGTCACAGTCGCGCAGGCTACCACACCAATGTTCATATACCGGTGGCCTGTATTACTGAAGCTAACGACGACCAACTCCTCAAAACAGCTTACTATTGGTGTCGGGCGCGCTCGGCGCGCTCGGGTACATGCCAGCACCCGGAAACAGCGGCTCGCCCGTGGGATAGGGCGCTCCGGCGCTGGCGCGGGGCGCTCCGCCCGTCGGGTAGGGCGCTCCGCTAGGGTAGGGTGCCGCGGCGGGGTACGCCACCCCGGCGGGCGGGTACGCCACGGTGCCGGGTCCGATTCCCGAGTCGGGTACTATATGATGTTTCTAACTTAGAATTCTCAGTAGTAACTTAGAGTCTAGATCTGTACCTTATATATGGCAAAAGGTTCACTTTCTCTTCCATGGTGAGACGTAAAATTTTCAGGTGATCTATGGATATGCCTATCCCTTCGGAGAATACAGGCGTGAAGATAATAAAAAAACAAGTTTTTCTAGGACAACCCGACTAATTACGGATTTACACGAACTCCTCTTCTGAGAGCCGGTGTCGCCGCAACGAGGTCGCGCCCGCGTACGTTTGCGAAGTCGTTACATAGCATATTCGTAGACACACTCTCTTGCTCATATTAAAGCTAAATTGCTAAATTTATTTGTTATGATTATTGATGATGGATAACACGACTCATTCTATATGATGACGTCACACACGTCTTGTACGGATCGAAATCCTACGGTTCGTTTATAGCTTTCCTCAAGACAAAAGGCCGCGCCCTTCGGCCCAGCTCCATAAACACTTTATTCTTCGCTACATTTTGCCCACAAAGTCAATATGAACGCAATTACCACACATTCGTGTCTTGTACGAAAGACGCCGACGTGAATACAACAGTTGAAATGCATCCCATTCATCGGTGTAGTAATATAAAGCACGCCAATTAATATAAAGCAGCCGATGTGGGAGTACCGCTTGTTTGTTTAACGAAATCACTTACGATTACAAAGTAATCACTACACATGTGTAACGTAAACGTACCCAGGTAGTGCGCCGACGGCGCGTACAGCTGCTGCGGGTAGGGCGGCTGGGCGCCCGGCGCCGCCACCACCACGGGCGGCGCTGCAACAACGCGCGCTCGTGTCCTTACACAACATTCTATTCACTTATTTATTTATTAAATAAGTCACCGACGTTCTGTCCGCCGAGCGCCGGAACAGTTACAGGCGACGGTAACTATGTGACATCAATATTAAATGTCATATACGAGGGGAGGTCCAAAAGTTCGTGGAATGAAAGAGTTTTAAATAAAATGAAACAATAAATCTATTTTTTCTTTTTAATATAATCACCCTTAAGCCGAATACATTTATTAGATCTACGAATTAATTTGTCTAAACCATTATAAAAATGATTTTTATGTTTTGCCTCAAAATGAGCCAAAATTGCCTCCTTTACCTCATTGTCATCGGAAATATTTCCTTCCCTTTAAGTCTTTTTTAAATTGGTGGTCGCGTCAGTATAGTTCCACTATCGTCCCACCAGGGGCGCTGTCTGTGTTTATGTTTGATTTTTGTCTATGGTGTTTTAGCTGTTTTAAGTACGACGTATTTAGCTGTTTTATAGAGTCAGACACCGTGTGCCGTTTATATTGTTAAATGTTTCCACCGTCTACGTTTTTATTTCACTTAAGAGTGTTTATGAAAACGCTTTATCACTGTTATAGTTTTCCAATGACGATGGGCTCCCTCTTGCGGCAATTTGTTGCAACGCGGTCGCGTCAGAATAGTTCCGCAAGTGTCCCACCAGGGGCGCTGTCTTTCGTAACTGCTTTTGTTTGATTTTTGTGAACTTTTTTGTTACTTATGGTTTATTTCACTTTTTCACTATTGTTCCCACTCTCAATGATTATAATTTTGAATTAACTTGGACTCTATGCCTTCCAAAGGGCTTGGAACTCTTTAACACCGTGTTTGACGTTTGACAAAGCCACATGCCATGCACTGTTTTGCACTGTTTCCAGGTGTATTTTCGCACTGTTTCCGACTCAATTCACTTTACGTTCGATTTTAAGACACTTATAGACAGCTTTTAGAGGTGTTTTGTCCGAAAACTACACGAATTAACTCGTAAATCACGAAAAACGCGAGACAGATGGCGCTGTTCGCCCGTTGCGCGCTGTTTTCAGCGTTTTACTAAAGTTTTTTCGCTGTTTCCGTCCTGAATACACTTTAAAACTGGTCTCGGAATACTTAGACACTATTCACAGTGGAATTTGGTACCAATACTTCACAATATCACTAGTAAACTCAGAAAACGCGCGGAGCTGATCGCGAGCGTGTCACCGGACAGCTGTCACTGGGTGAGGTTACGTCAGGTTAGTTTTTTTTTTTTCTAGCTCCCCTGATATTCTTTTAGAGCCTCTTTTTTCTTAATTTATTTTATAAATTTCTTAGTCTTTTTGCAATGTTTTATTATTTTTATTTTTATCTACATGTTCTTGCATATCTATGTTATTTCATCATACTTACAATTTCACCCCAGTTCCAACATACTATCACGCACATACTGTCACGCATCCATGTGACATCCCACTAATCCCACACATCACTCACATCCCACTAATCTGCATGCGTTCCTCTCCATTGCATCCACACCTTCACACAGCTCATTTACCTTTGTTCCTTTTGTTAACTATCTTACACAATTTTTTTTTTTTTTGGACGGGATAGTCCACAAAAGTTTTACTGTGGTTCATGTCATCAATTAATATCGTTAGGCTACTCCTATCTAGTTTCACTCCCCTCTGTTGTTCGAGATTGTATCTTTGTGTTCCGAAGATTGGGCATTCCAGTATTATGTGCAGCACTGATTCAGGCACTTCTGGGTCGCACAAGCATGATGGATTCTCCGTACATTTGAACCGGTGAAAATATTCGGAGAATCCACCATGGCCCGTTAGCACCTGCGTGAGGTGTCCCTGGGGCGTTATGCGCATGACGGTCTTGTGTGCATGTTCGGCATCCGGAAAGAACGCCCTCGTTACGGCGGCCGTCGTTCCCGACCCGTGTCTTAGGTCCCCCGGCCATCGATTTCTATGATCCCAGACGAATTGTCAAGGGTTCCCGCTGAGGTGCGTTTTTGTGGTTCCTTGGTTCCTTGCGGTGGATTCGTTTTTTGTAGGTGTTTTGGAAGGGCTTGCTTTTTAGAGGGTCCTTTTGCCTTAAGTTCCCCGACGCTTCGCCTCACGTGTGAGGTCTCGTTATTACCAGGCGATTCTATCGCCTCTGCCGGGTTATGAGTTGTCGAGACCCTCCCGGGCCTTTGTTCCATATTTGTGTCTTTTACCGGACTGTGTATCATTCTGTTGAAGCTGTGTCTTTCAATTAGTCACTGTATAGTTCTCAGTAAGTTCACTTGTCAATAGCAACTAAGTGAACGTGTGTCCCAATTTATAAATAATAAGTTGTAGTCAATAATTAATAGTAGTAGTCAATAATAAAAGTTGTCAATAACAACTAAGTCAACGTGTGTCCCAATTATAAATAATATATATATAAATAATAAGTTGTAGTCAACAATCAATAGTAGTAGTCAATAATAAAATATATAGTTTATTATTGACTACTACTAGCCAGCGGTCCGAGGACGCGCTTGCCGTGCGCGCTAGCGACATCTGGTGGAGGAAGAGATTTTTGTGTTACAAGCGAAAAAGTCAAACAATTCACTGGTAAAGTGTGGTTAAGGAGCCCGGGAGATATCTGAGGGGGAGTTTCTTCTTTTTCGTATATTT
>DWQS01000004.1:0-15511 GCA_018245115.1 Apyrrothrix chalybea chloris | reverse complement strand
ATAAAAAAAAAAAAAAAAATATTATTATTTATTAATAAAAATCTATGTGAAAAATTTTTTGTATAGATAAAAATTTATGATTTTTAAATTTTATTTTTAATTTATTTTACATATAAATTTTAGTGTTAATTTTTAATTATTTTAATAATAATTAATTTAATTAATATAGTAATTAAATTTAAAAATTTAAGTAATTAAGATTTAGTAATATTAAAATTAATAACAAATTTTGTGCCAGCAGTTGCGGTTATACAAAAATTAATATAAATTTTTTCGGTTTATAAATTAATAATTATTTATTTAAAATTAAATGTTAAATTATTAAGTGAAATTTTAATTTAATTAAAAATTATTTTATATTTATGAATTAGTAAATTTAATTATAAACTAGGATTAGATACCCTATTATTATAAATTTAAAAATTATAATACTAAAATATTAGATATTTAAATATTGAAACTTAAATAATTTGGCGGTATTTTAGTTCATTTAGAGGAATCTGTTAATTAATTGATATTCCACGAATAAATTTACTTAATTTAATATTTTGTATATCGTTGTTAAAAAAATATTTTTAAATAATAATAATATTTTAAAATTTTTATTTAAATTTAGTTCAGATCAAGATGCAGATAATAATTAAGTTTATAATGGATTACAATAAATTTATTTAAATGGATTTTATTTTTTAATATTATTTGAAGGTGGATTTAAATGTAATTTTTTTTAATTTTGAAAAATGATTAAAAATTGAAATATGTACATATTGCCCGTCACTTTCATTTTAAAATTGGAATAAGTCGTAACAAAGTAGAGGTACTGGAAAGTGTTTCTAGAAAGACAAATTAGAGCTTGAAAAAGTATTTCATTTACATTGAAAAGATATTATTTATTTAATTAATTTGAAGGGGGAAATTTAATTAATTGAGTTATTAATAAAAAAATTTTTATATTATATATATGTTAATGGGGGTTAAAGTATATTTAATAGAAAAAATTTTTAAATTTATAGTTTAATAGTATTGTGAAAGAAATTATGAAATAATTTGAAAATTAATTTATTTAAAAGTAAATTTAATTTATTGTATCTTGTGTATCAGAGTTTATTAATAAAATTTTTAAGTTTAATATTTCTCGAATTTTAAAGAGATAATTAATTAATAAAGTTATTGTTTTATAAATATTTTTAATAATTAATTTGAAATGAAATGTTAATCGTTTTAAAAGATATCTAGTTTTTTTAGAAATAAATTTAATTTATAATTTCTAAAATAAAAATTTTATTAATAAAATTTTTATTTTAGAAATTTAATATTTTAAGGGATAATCTTTAAATTAAATTATTATAATAAACTATAAAAATGTAAAATTTTTAAAATTTATATTGTTTATAATTTATATTTTATTATAAAAAATTTTATTAAAATTAAAATTTTATATAATTATTTAATTTTTTATAAAAAAATAATTTATAATTTAATAAAATTAGTAATAATGATAAAATTAGTATAAAAAAAATTAATTATAAAAAATTAATTTTTTAAAAATTAATAAAAAGGAATTTGGCAAAAATTTATATTCACTTGTTTATCAAAAACATGTCTTTTTGTATTTAATTTAAAGTCGAATCTGCCCACTGATATTAAATTAAAGGGCTGCAGTATATTGACTGTACAAAGGTAGCATAATCATTAGTCTTTTAATTGGAGACTTGTATGAAAGATTTGATGAAATATATACTGTCTCTATTTTATATTTAGAATTTAATTTTTTAATTAAAAAGTTAAAATAATTTTAAAAGACGAGAAGACCCTATAGAGTTTTATATTTTAATTAATTTTAATTATTTATTATTATTTTTATTTATTAATTAATTAAATTATTTTATTGGGGTGATAGAAAAATTAAAATAACTTTTTTTTTATTTTTACATTAATTGATGATATATTGATCCATAATTTATGATTAAAAGAAAAAATTACCTTAGGGATAACAGCGTAATTTTTTTTTTTAGTTCAAATAAAAAAAAAAGTTTGCGACCTCGATGTTGGATTAAGATAAAATTTAAATGTAGAAGTTTAAAATTTTGATCTGTTCGATCATTAAAATCTTACATGATCTGAGTTCAGACCGGTGTAAGCCAGGTTGGTTTCTATCTTTAGAAAAATAAAATATTTTAGTACGAAAGGATTAAATATTTAAAAAATTTTTATATATTATTGAATTTTATTAATTTTTTTTTATATATATATATATGTATATATATATATATATATATATTGCTATTTTGACAGAAAAAATGTGTTGATTTTAGAAGTCATTAATATATAATTTATTATATATTTAGCAATTATAAAAATTGATTATTTTAATATTTTTATTGGGGTATTAATTTTAATTATTGGTATTTTAATTGGAGTTGCTTTTTTAACTTTATTTGAACGAAAAATTTTAGGTTATATTCAATTTCGTAAAGGTCCTAATAAGGTTGGTTTTATAGGTATATTACAGCCTTTTTCAGATGCTATTAAATTATTTACTAAAGAGCAAATATATTTAAATTATTCTAATTATTTGTCTTATTATTTTTCTCCTATTATAGGTTTTGTTTTATCTTTATTAATTTGAATATTGATTCCTTATTATTTTAATATAGTTAGTTTTAATTTAGGTATTTTATTTTTTTTTTGTTGTATAAGATTAGGGGTTTATACATTAATAATTGCTGGATGGTCTTCTAATTCTAATTATTCATTATTAGGTGGTTTACGTGCAGTAGCACAAACTATTTCTTATGAAGTAAGTTTAAGATTAATTTTGTTATCTTGTGTATTTATAATTATAGATTTTAATTTAATAAAATTTAATTTTTATCAGGATTTGATTTGATTTATTTTTTTAATATTTCCTTTGAGATTGTGTTGATTGTCTTCAAGATTAGCTGAAACTAATCGAACTCCTTTTGATTTTGCAGAAGGAGAAAGAGAATTGGTTTCTGGATTTAATGTTGAATATAGAAGTGGAGGATTTGCTTTAATTTTTTTAGCTGAGTATTCTAGAATTTTATTTATAAGATTAATTTTTAGTTTAGTTTTTTTAGGGGGGTATTCATTAAATTTAATTTTTTATATAAAATTAGTTTTTATTTCATTTATTTTTATTTGAGTTCGAGGTACTTTACCTCGATATCGTTATGATAAATTAATATATTTATGTTGAAAAATTTATTTACCTGTTTCTTTAAATTTTTTATTATTTTTTATAGGGATTAAAGTTTTTTTATGTTAATTTAATAATGATAATTTATTTTTAGTATATTAAATTAATAGAATATAATAATTCTTTCTTAAGTTTTCAAAACAAATGCTTAAACAAGCTCATTAATTAATATATATATATATATATATATATATATATATATATTAATTAATTATAAAAAATTAATTTATCTCAAATTTTATTGATTATAGGGTTTATAATAAAATAGGAGAAGTATATTAATGTTAATATTTGTCCTGTGATAATAAATGGGATTTCTACTGGACGTGCCCCAATTCAAGTTAAAAGTAAAATTGTTGTTGTTATAATTCAAAATAAAATTTGATTTAAAGGATAAAATTGGATTCCTTGAATTTTTTTATTAAATGTAAAAGGTAGGATAAATAAAATTATAATTGATATAGTTAAGGCGATTACTCCTCCTAATTTATTAGGGATTGATCGTAAAATAGCATATGCAAATAGAAAATATCATTCTGGTTGGATATGAATAGGGGTTACTAATGGATTTGCAGGAATGAAATTATCAGGATCTCCTAATAAATATGGGTTTATTAAAGTTAAAGATATTAATATTATTATTAAAATAATAATTCCAATTAAATCTTTATATGTAAAATAGGGGTGAAAAGGAATTTTATCTAAATTTCTATTAATTCCTAGTGGGTTATTAGAGCCTGTTTGATGTAGAAATAGTAAGTGAATTATAGTTATTATTAAAATAATAAATGGTAGAATGAAATGAAATGAATAAAAACGCGTTAAAGTTGCATTATCTACAGCAAATCCTCCTCAGATTCATTGAACTATTATGTTTCCTAAATAAGGAATAGCTGATAGAAGATTAGTAATTACTGTTGCTCCTCAAAAAGATATTTGTCCTCATGGAAGAACATATCCTATAAAAGCTGTTGCTATTAAAGTAAATAAAATAATTACTCCGATTATTCATGTATATTTATATATAAATGATTCATAGTAAATTCCTCGACCAATATGTAAGTAAATACAAATAAAAAAAAAGGAAGCTCCATTAGCATGAAGTGTTCGAATTAATCATCCGTAATTAACATTTCGACAAATGTAATTTACTCTATAAAAAGCTAATTCAATATTAGCTGTATAATATATTGTTAAAAAAAGTCCTGTTAAAATTTGAGTAATTAGACATAAAGCTAATAAAGATCCAAAATTTCATCAAATTGAAATATTAGAGGGAGATGGGAGATCAATTAGTGAATTATTGATAATTTTGAAGATTGGATGAGTTTTTCGTAAAGGTTTAAATTTATTTAACATTAATATATATATATATATATATATATATATATATTAATTTGATATTCGTAATGGACCATAAAAAATATTTGTAATTTTTACTACAGCAATTAAAGTAATAAATAAATAATTAATTATTATAATTATTAATATATAGGTTTGTTTATTGTATAGTTTTGTTAAATTAATATTATTTTCATTATTCATAAATATAAAATAATTAAAAAAATTATTTATTTCGTTTAAATTAGTAGTTAAATTTATTCAATTTAAATTATTTGTTATAATAGTTCTTATAATTAAAATAATAAATAATATAATAAATATTAAAAATTTATTAAATATTTTAAATTTAAAAATTTCATTAGATGCGATTCTTGAAATATAAATAAAGAGAACTAAAATACCTCCAATAAAAATTAAAAATAAAATATATGAAAATCAATAAGAGTTAATAATTATTCCAGAAATTAAGCAAGTTATTAAGGTTTGAATTAAAATTATTAGTCCTATTGAAATTGGATGATTTATAAATAATATATTAATAGATAAAAAAATTATAATTAAAGATATTAAAAATTTTATATCAAAGAATAGTTTAATTAAAATAATAATTTTGGAGATTATTGATAAAGGATTTCTTTTTCTTTGAAGTTTTTAAATTAATTAAATTATTTTTGATTTACAAGACCAATGTTTTTTATAAACTATAAAAACTAAAAATAAATGATAAATATATGATTAATTATTTTTTTAATATTTTTAATTGGTAATTTAATTTTTGTTTATAATCATAAGCATTTAATAATTATACTTTTAATATTAGAATTTCTTGTTTTAAGAATTTATTTATTATTAATATTATATTTAAGTTATATTGAATTTGATATATATTTATTAATAGTTTTTTTAGTGTTTTCTGTTTGTGAGGGGGCTTTAGGTATTTCTATTTTAGTTTCTATAATTCGTACTCATGGAAATGATTATTTTCAAAGATTTAGTTTATTATAAATGATAAAGTTTTTATTTTTTTTATTTTTTATAATACCTTTATGTTTTAAAAAAAATATTTTTTGAATGGTTCAAATATTTTTAATATTTTTAATATTTTTATTTATAAATTTAAGTATTAATATTATAAATTATAGTAATTTAGGTTATATAATAGGTTGTGATTTAATTTCTTTTGGTATAATTTTATTAAGAATTTGAATTTGTTTATTAATAATTATGGCAAGAGAATTAATTTATAAGAATAATTATTATATTAGTTTTTTTCTTTTAAATATTATTTTTTTATTATTAATATTATATTTAACTTTTTCTATTTTAAATTTATTTTTATTTTATTTATTTTTTGAGGGTAGATTAATTCCTACATTAATATTAATTGTAGGTTGAGGTTATCAACCAGAACGAATTCAAGCTGGTATGTATCTTTTATTTTATACTTTATTTGTTTCTTTACCTTTATTATTGGGTATTTTTTATATTTTTGTTATAAGAAATAATATAATAATTTATTTTTTAAAATTTTATTCTTATAATTTATATTTTTTATATTTTTGTATAGTATTAGCTTTTTTAGTTAAAATACCTATATATTTTGTTCATTTATGATTACCTAAAGCTCATGTAGAGGCTCCAGTATCTGGATCAATAATTTTAGCTGGTGTTATATTAAAATTAGGTGGTTATGGACTTTTTCGAGTATTAGTTATTATACCTAAAATTTCTTTAAATTTAAATTTTTTTTGGGTTATTATTAGTTTAGTAGGAGGGTTTTATATTAGATTAAAATGTTTATGTCAAGTGGATATAAAATCTTTAATTGCTTATTCTTCTGTAGCTCATATAGGTTTAGTAATTGGGGGTTTAATAACAATAAATTATTGGGGGTATTTAGGTTCTTATGTTTTAATAATTGGTCATGGATTATGTTCTTCAGGTTTATTTTGTTTAGCTAATATTAATTATGAACGTTTACAAAGTCGTAGTTTATTTATAAATAAAGGATTAATAAATTTTATGCCTTCTTTAAGATTTTGGTGATTTTTATTATTATCAGCTGCTATAGCAGCTCCTCCTTCTTTAAATTTATTAGGTGAAATTAGTTTAATTAATAGAATGATAAGTTGATGTTATATTTCAATATATATATTAATATTAATTTCTTTTTTTAGAGCAGTTTATAGATTGTATTTATATTCTTATACTCAACATGGAAAAAATAATATGAGATTGTATAGATTTTATAATGGATTGTCTCGAGAGTATTTATTATTAATATTACATTGATTACCTTTAAATTTATTAATTTTGAAAATTGATTATTTTATGATTTGAATTTAATTATATAAATTAATTACTTAAATAATTTAAATAAAATATTGATTTGTGGTATCAAAAATATGAAATATTTCATTTTAAGTTATTAAACAAGGATTTTCAATTTGTTTTATAAGATTTTTTTTTTTATTTATATTAATGTTGGTTAATTTTTTTTTTATATTATATTTTATTATAAATGATATTATTATTTTTATAGAATGAGAATTAATTTCTTTAAATTCAATTAATATTGTTTTTTCTATTTTATTAGATTGAATATCTTTATTATTTATAATATTTGTTTTATTAATTTCTTCTTCTGTTATTTATTATAGAAAAAGTTATATAAGTTCTGAGTTAAATTTGAATCGATTTATTTTATTAGTTTTATTATTTATTTTATCAATAATTTTACTAATTATTAGTCCTAATATAATTAGAATTTTATTAGGTTGAGATGGATTAGGTTTAGTTTCTTATTGTCTTGTAATTTATTATCAAAATTTAAAATCTTATAATGCTGGAATATTAACGGCTCTTTCTAATCGAATTGGAGATGTTTTTATTTTAATAATTATTTCTTGGATGATAAATTATGGTAGATGAAACTATATTTTTTATTTGGATTTTATAAATAATGATTTTTTTATAAAATTTATTGGAGTTATAGTTATTATTTCAGCAATAACTAAAAGAGCTCAGATTCCTTTTAGATCTTGATTACCAGCTGCTATAGCAGCTCCTACTCCTGTTTCAGCTTTAGTTCATTCTTCTACTTTAGTTACTGCTGGTATTTATTTATTAATTCGATTTAATAATTTATTATTAGATATATTATTTTTGAAATTTTTATTATTGTTATCAGGTTTAACAATATTTATGGCTGGGATTTCGGCTAATTATGAATATGATTTAAAAAAGATTATTGCTTTATCTACTTTAAGACAATTGGGTTTAATAATAAGAATTTTAAGAATAGGATTACCTGATTTAGCTTTTTTTCATTTATTAACTCATGCTATATTTAAAGCTTTATTATTTATATGTGCTGGGGTTATTATTCATATAATAAATGATAATCAAGATATTCGTTTAATGGGTGGTATTAGATTATATATTCCTATAACTTCTTTATGTTTAAGAATTTCTAATTTAGCTTTATGTGGTATTCCTTTTTTAGCTGGATTTTATTCAAAAGATTTAATTTTAGATATATTAATAATAAATAATTTAAATATATTAATTTTTTTTTTATATTATTTATCTACTGGTTTAACTATATTTTATACTATTCGTTTAATAATATATTTGATAGTAAATGATTATAATTTATTATCTATTTATAATTTATATGAAGAAGATTATGTTATATTAAAAAGAATATTTTTATTATTATTTATAAGAATTATTGTTGGTAGATTATTAAGATGATTAATTTTTTTATATCCTTATATAATTTATTTGCCTTTAAATTTAAAGTTAATAGTTATTTATGTAAGTTTAATTGGATTTATTATAGGTTATTTAATTAGAAATATAAAAATTTATTCTTTGAATAAGTTTTTATTGTCTTATGAATTAAGATTGTTTTTATGTATAATATGATTTATACCAAATTTATCTACTTATAGTTTGAATTATTATTATTTAAATTTTGGTCAAAATATGATAAAAAAAATTGATATAGGTTGAAGAGAATTTTATAGAGGTCAAGGTTTATTTTATATTATTAAAAATTATTCTATTATTAATAGTTTTTTACATATAAATAATTTAAAGATTTATTTATTTAGATTTATTTTATGGATATTATTTTTATTTATTATTTTAAGTATTTATTTTTAATTAAATAAAAATAATATATTTAAATAGCTTAAGAAAAGAGCATAATATTGAAGATATTAAGGTGATATTATTATCTTTAGATAATATATTATATTATTTATAAAAATATTTATTTTATTATTACAATGAAAATGTAATGTTTTAATTAAACTATATAAATTAAGAAATATTAATGATATTTATTCACTAAAAATTAAGTTAGCAGCTTAATTATTTTATATTTCATTTAATTTATTTAATTGGAATTTTATTTATTCAATTATATCATTAACAGTGATTTACCTCTATTTGGTTTCAATTAATAAATATGGAGTATAAACTCTTTCTTTTAAGTCGAAATTAAATGCAAATAATAATTGCTTCATATTTATATAAGATAAATTGAGAAATAATTCAATATTTTTTGATTGCAAATCAAATGTTTTATAAACTATAATCCTTATTTAATTTGTTCAATTTAATATATTTTGATTTCATTCATGATATAATCCTATTAATAAAATGATAATAAAAAAAAATCTTGTTTTTGTTCAAATAATAAAATTTACTAATTTAAAAGTAATAATTATTGGAAAAATTAATGCGATTTCTACATCAAAAATTAAAAAAATTACTGTGATTAAAAAAAAGTGTAAAGAAAATGGATTTCGTGCAGAAGATTTTGGATCAAATCCACATTCAAAGGGAGAACATTTTTCTCGGTCTTTAAATGATTTTTTAGAGATAATTATTGATATTATTATTAATAAATTTGAAATAGAAAAAATAATAATTGTAATGTAAGTTAATATAGTAATTATTTATATTAAAAATTTTAAACTTTTTGATTGGAAGTCAAATATACTAAATATATTATATAAATAGTTAATTACCTCATCAATAAATAGAAATGTATAAAAATAATCATACTACGTCAACAAAATGTCAATATCATGCCGCAGCTTCAAATCCAAAATGATGATTTATAGAAAAATGATGTATTATATGTCGAAAAAAACAAGTTGTTAAAAAAATTGTTCCAATAATTACATGGATACCGTGAAATCCTGTTGCTATAAAAAAGGTTGATCCATAAATTCTATCTGCAATAGTAAAAGGAGCTTCATAATATTCATATGCTTGTAAAATTGTAAAATAAATCCCTAGTAAAATAGTAATTAATAGTCTTTGTTTAGTTTGTGAAAAATTATTTTGTATAATAGCATGATGAGCTCATGTAACAGTTACTCCTGAAGTAATTAAAATAATAGTATTTAATAAAGGAATTTGAAATGGATTAAATGGAGTAATATTATGAGGAGGTCATATAATTCCGATTTCAATATTAGGGGATAAACTTCTATGAAAAAAAGCTCAAAAAAAAGAAATAAAAAAAAAGATTTCTGAAATAATAAATAAAATTATTCCTCATCGAAGTCCTTTTAATACTGAAATTGTATGTTTTCCTTGAAAAGTTCCTTCTCGGCAAATATCTCGTCATCATTGATATATAGTTAAAATAATAATTAAATATCCTAAAATTAATAAATTTATATTAAAATTATGAAATCATTTGATTATTCCTATAACTAAAGTTATTACTCCGATAGATCCTGTTAAAGGTCAAGGTCTATAATCTACTAAATGATATGGGTGGTTATGTTTAGTCATTAATTTACTTCATTAGAATATAGAGTTCTTAGAATAGTAATTACATATGATTGAATAATAGCAACAGCAGATTCTAAAGTTAATAATATAATTTGAATTAAAATTAAAATAATAATTAAATAATTAGGTATATTAATTCCAGTATTTCTTAATAAAGTTAATAATAAATGTCCAGCAATTATATTGGCCGTTAATCGAATAGCTAAAGTTCCAGGACGAATAATATTTCTAATTGTTTCAATTAAAACTATAAATGGTATAAGAATTGGAGGTGTTCCTTGAGGAATTATATGAGTAAATATATGTTGAGAATTATTAATTCATCCATATAATATAAATCTTAATCATAAGGATAATGAAATAGATAAAGATATATTTAAATGACTTGATCTTGTAAAAATATATGGAAATAATCCTAAAAAATTATTAAATAAAATATATGAAAATAATGAAATAAAAATAAATGTTGAACCTTTGAATCTATTTGGCCCTAAAAGATTTTTAAATTCATAATGTAATTTATTGATAATTATATTTCATAAGATAATTTGACGATTAGGAATTAATCAAAATGAAAAAGGAATAAATATAATTCCAATAATAGTTCTTAATCAATTAAATGGAATATTAAATAAATTAGTTGAAGGATCAAAAATTGAAAATAAATTAGTTATCATTTTCAAATAAAATATTTTTTTTTATTTATAAAATAATTATTTTTTTTTATTTTATAATTAAAAATATAATAATTTAAAATGTTAAATAAAATAAAAATTAAAATAAATAAAATAAAAGAAATAATTCAATTAATAGGTATTATTTGAGGAATAAAAGAATATTATATTATAAAATAATAATTTAAATTTGACATATTTATGTTATTTATTTAACTAATTCTTTAAAATATATAAATAATTAAATAAATTAATCATTAGAAGTAATTGTTAATTTACTATTAATTGGTTTAAGAGACCATTACTTACTTTCAGTCATCTAATGATAATGAATAATTATTAATTCAATTAATGAAATTTTTGATTGAAATTCTTTCGATTACAATAGGTATGAAACTATGATTTGCTCCACAAATTTCTGAACATTGACCAAAAAATAATCCTGGTCGATTAATAAAAAAATTAGTTTGATTAAGACGTCCTGGATTTGCATCTACTTTAATTCCTAAGGATGGTACAGTTCAAGAGTGGATTACATCTGTAGCAGTAATTAAAATTCGAATTTGATTATTTATAGGAAGAATAATTCGATTATCTACATCTAATAATCGAAAATTATTATTATTAAATTGAATTATATAGGAATCAAATTCAATATTAGAAAAATCTGAATATTCATATCTTCAATATCATTGATGTCCAATAGATTTTAAAGTAATTAATGGATTATTTAATTCATCTAATAAATAAAGTAATCGTAAAGATGGAAGAGCAATAAAAATTAATGTAATTGCTGGTAAAATAGTTCAAATTATTTCAATTATTTGTTCTTCCAATAAAAATCGATTAATATATTTATTAAAAAATAATGATAATATTAAATATCCTACTAGAATAGTAATTAAAATTAAAATAATTAATGTGTGATCATGAAAAAAAATGATTTGTTCTATTAAAGGAGAGGCTCTATTTTGAAAATTGATATTAGATCATGTTGCTATTTCTAAAAAAAGGATTTTCCTTTATAAATGGGGTTTAAATCCATTACATATAGTCTGCCATATTAGAAATTTCTTAAAATAGGTAATTCATTATAAGAATGTTCTGATGGAGGTATATTTTGAAATCATTCAATAGATGATGGTATATGAAGAGAAAATAAAACAATTCGTTGATTAATTATTGATTCTCAAATAATTATTATTATTATTATTATTGATAGTAAAGAAATATATGATCCAAAAGAAGAAATAATATTTCATGAAATAAATCTATCAGGATAATCAGAATAACGTCGAGGTATTCCTGCTAAACCTAAAAAATGTTGAGGAAAAAATGTTAAATTAACACCTAAAAATATAGAAATAAATTGAATTTTAAGTATGATAGGGTTTAATGAAAGTCCAGTAAATAAAGGATATCAGTGAATAAACCCTCCAAAAATAGTAAAAACAGCTCCTATAGAAAGTACATAATGAAAATGAGCTACTACATAATAAGTATCATGTAATGTAATATCAATAGAAGAATTAGCTAAAATTACTCCTGTTAGTCCTCCTACTGTAAATAAAAAAATGAATCCTAATCTTCATAATATAGCAGGTTTATAATTGATTTGAGTTCCATGTAAAGTTGCTATTCATCTGAAAATTTTAATTCCTGTTGGTACAGCAATAATTATAGTTGCAGATGTAAAATAAGCTCGTGTATCAATATCTATTCCAACAGTAAATATATGATGAGCTCATACAATGAATCCTAATAATCCAATGGCTATTATAGCATAAATTATACCTAAGCATCCAAAAGTTTCTTTTTTTCCTCTTTCTTGGGAAATGATATGGGAAATTATTCCAAACCCTGGTAAAATTAAAATATAAACTTCAGGATGTCCAAAAAATCAAAATAAATGTTGATATAAAATAGGATCTCCTCCTCCTGCAGGATCAAAAAAAGAAGTATTAATATTTCGATCAGTTAAAAGTATAGTAATAGCTCCTGCTAAAACAGGTAGTGATAATAATAATAATAATGCTGTAATTCCTACTGCTCATACAAAGAGAGGTATTTGATCAAATGATAAATTTCTAATTCGTATATTAATAATAGTTGTAATAAAATTAATAGCTCCTAAAATTGACGAAATTCCTGCTAAATGTAAAGAAAAAATTGCTAAATCTACAGAGGCTCCTTGATGAGCAATATTAGAAGAAAGAGGGGGGTATACAGTTCATCCAGTTCCAGCTCCATTTTCTACAATACTTCTAGAAATAAGAAGAGTTAGAGATGGAGGTAATAATCAAAATCTTATATTATTTATTCGGGGGAAAGCTATATCGGGAGCTCCTAATATAAGAGGGACTAATCAATTTCCAAATCCTCCAATTATAATTGGTATTACTATAAAAAAAATTATAATAAATGCATGAGCTGTTACAATAGTATTATAAATTTGATCGTCTCCAATTAAAGATCCAGGAGTTCCTAATTCAGTTCGAATTAATAAACTTAAAGAAGTTCCAATTATTCCTGCTCAAATTCCAAAAATAAAATATAAAGTTCCAATATCTTTATGATTAGTAGAGTAAAATCATTTTCGCTTAATAATAAAATGGCTGAGTTTTAAGCGATAAATTGTAAATTTATTAACGAGAATTATTCTCTTTTATTGGCCTTATATTCAATTAATGATTTAAAATTGCAAATTTTAAGGGGTATTAAAATAAATACTAAGGCTTAAAGAATTATTCTTTATAAATAATTTTGAAGATTATTAGTTTAATTTAACTTAAAACCTTAAATGAAATATAAAGTTCTAAGAATTATTCCTATAATAGAAATTAAACTAATAATTATAATAAAAATAAAATATTTATTTTTAATATTAATTTTATATCATTTTAATTTTAAATAATTAAATATTAAACAAGAATAAGAAATACGAATATAATAAAATAAAGTAATTAATCTCATTATGATAAAAATAAATGAAATAAAATAAAATTGATTAATAATTATAAAATTAATAATAAATCATTTAGGGAAAAATCCTAAGAATGGGGGAATTCCTCCTAATGATAAAAAATTAATAAAAATAAAAAATTTTATAGGAAAATTTATATTTATAATAAATAATTGATTTATAAAATAAATATTTAAAATATAAAATATAAAACATATAATTATAATTAAAAAAGAATATATTATAAAATATATAATTCATATTATTTCTCTAATTAATATAGAAGCTATTATTCAACCTAAATTATTAATTGAGGAAAATGCTATTAATTTTCGTAAAGAAGTTTGATTAATTCCTCCAATAGCTCCAATAATTGTATTAATAATTATAATTATAATTAAAAAATTTTTATTTAAATAATATGATATTAAAATTATAGGGGTAATTTTTTGTCATGTTATTAAAATTAAACAATTTATTCAATTTATTCCTTCAATAATATTTGGAAATCAGAAATGAAAGGGGGCAGATCCTATTTTTATTATTATTGAAGAATTAATTAAAATTGAGATTAAATTGTTTATTTCAAAATTTTTTAATAAAATTATTTTTAATAAAATTGAAAATAAAAAATTAATTGATGCGATTGACTGTGTTAGAAAATATTTTAAAGATGTTTCAGATATTAATATATTATTTGAATTAGAAATTAAAGGAATAAATCTTAATAAATTAATTTCTAGACCAATTCAACATCCCATTCAAGAATTAGATGAAATAGAGATTAATGTTCTAAAAATTAAAATAAAAAAAAAAAATATTTTATTTGAGTTAATATTATAAAAAATATAAAATATTATATATAAATTAATTTAAAAAATTAATAATAAAACTATATAATAATTTATTTATTAGTTTGTTATATTTTAGTGTAAGATGCACAATAATTTTTGATATTATTAGTTATAGTTTAATTCTATAAAATATAAATAATAAAGGTAAAATATATTACATTATTTATTCTATCAGAATAATCCTTTTATCAGGCACTTTATTATATATTTTTTAAAAAAAAGGTTATTCCTCTATATTTGGGGTATGAACCCAAAAGCTTTATTTAGCTTATTTTTAAATTTATATTTATTATAAAATTTATTAAAAATGGTTTAATTATTAAAATAAATTAAAAATTTCTTTTATTTTATATTAAATATTTAATATAATAATACTTGTATATATATATATATATTTATAATAAATTAAATATTTAATTATATTTATATTTATATTAATATATAAATTTTTATTTATATTAATATTAATTAATTTTAATTTTTTTTTTTTATTAGAATATTAAAAAATTAAATAATTATTGTATTTTAAAAAGGATATTACAAAAAATAAATTAATATACATAAAAAAAAAAAAAAAAATATTATTATTTATTAATAAAAATCTATGTGAAAAATTTTTTGTATAGATAAAAATTTA
>DWQS01000003.1:0-13760 GCA_018245115.1 Apyrrothrix chalybea chloris | reverse complement strand
ATTCTAGCCCGCGGAGCCGCTACGCGGCTCCGCTGGTCAGACCCGCGCGCGCTCTGCGCGCGGGGCTAGGATAAATATATAATTATATATTTTAAATTTTATGTAAAAGTATAGAGTTTTTTAAAAATTATATTTAAAAAATACAGGAGGGCTACCCCCTGAACCCTTAACGGTGCCTTGTGCCTTCAAGACGAAATTAAACTTTTTTCAAACCTCGATTTCGAGTTGTTATAATGAAACTTATAGGCTTAATCGCAATAAACGGCATCTGCTGTCCCGGGGCCAAAACCCTGAAAAAGTGAATTAAAGGTTAAACTTTATTGGTTTCCTAGCTTGTAAGAATCAAGGTCAACTAAGTTGACCTTGATTATAGTATTACATTTATAAAGTTAACTACAAATAAACATAATGAATTTATCGATGGTATTATTTCTTATTGGTATTCTAGGATTTATTCTTAACCGAAAAAATATTATTCTAATGCTAATCTCCATCGAAATTATGCTATTAGCTGTAACGCTATTAATTATCTTAAGTTCATTTAGTTTTGATGATATTCTAGGTCAAACTTATGGTATTTATATCATTGCGATCGCAGGAGCAGAATCAGCTATTGGACTAGGAATTCTAGTTGCATATTATAGATTAAGAGGTAGCATCGCTATTAAAGCATAATGTATTTAGCTATTATTACACTACCTCTATTATCAGCTACTGTAGCTGGATTTTTAGGGAGAAAAGTTGGTAAAACTGGTAGTCATTTAATTACTTGTAGTTCTCTAGTTTTAACAGCTTTATTTGCTTTAGTTGCTTTTTATGAAGTAGGATTATGTCAATCACCAGTTTCTATTAAATTAATGAGCTGGATTGATTCTGAGTTCTTACTAGTATCTTGGGGATTTATTTACGATAGTTTAACTGTATCTATGTTACTACCTGTACTTATTGTATCGGCTTTAGTACATATTTATTCTACAAATTATATGAGTGAAGATCCTCATAATCAAAGATTTTTTGCATATCTATCTATGTTCACATTCTTCATGTTAATGTTAGTAACAGGTGATAACTATTTAGTAATGTTTATTGGTTGGGAAGGAGTAGGTATTTCATCTTATCTATTAATTAACTTCTGGTTTACAAGATTACAAGCTAATAAAGCAGCTATTAAAGCTTTAGTTATGAATAGAGTAGGAGATTGGGGGTTCAGTATTGGTCTTTGGGCTATTTTCTGGACTTTCGGTAACCTTGATTTTTCAACAGTATTCTCACTGGCTCCATTTATTAACGAAGAATTAATTACAATTATCTCAATTTGTTTATTAATTGCTGCTATGGGTAAATCTGCTCAAATTGGTCTTCACACTTGGTTACCCGACGCTATGGAGGGATTGGGGTTGGCTTCTTCTAGACAAAAGATTGTCTTAAGGCCTAATGTTTTGTCTTAGAATTAAAAATAATTATATAATCATATATAGTTAAAGCATAATATATATTAATATAAATATTAATTCGATAATGTCATGTACATCATATTCATATAGTAATTATTGTAATTATTTATCACTTACGATCTCTGTTTTGTATTGATCTGATTTTTTACCAAGATATCCATAAATTGAATTTAACATCAATTTATATAAGAATCTTTCTTTATCAATGGAGTTAGCTTTTTATCATAAAATTGGTTAACATAGTCATTAAAGAATAATTTTTGAGAAAACTCATAACCCATTTCAGGTGTAACTTTAGAACCTTTAGTAATAGCTTTATATTAAATTTATAAATGGGTTTAGTTGGAATGAGGGGGTTATTCATAAAGGGGGGAGTATACTAGATTTTAAAAGTATTGTTATATTAATTCTTTGTATTCGGAGAATTTATCTACTAATTCTGGAACAAATTATATCATTCCTAGACTGATAAAATATGTTACTGCCATTAAAATTACTCTAACTTTACTTTCGTATAGGTTAATATATAATTTTCGTTTTAACAAATCATACAGATATAATAATCCTGGATTTGCTTTAACAGACAATTGGTCTATTTGCATTAATGATGGCATTTAATTACATAATACCTATATATAATACATAGTCGAAAAGGTTAATTATTAATAACGAGGGCCCGCGGGCGGCCCCTTATCCCCTTGGGGTCGCCCGCGGGGCTCTGGATATAATATATTATACATAAAATGGTTAATCCTAGGCTAAGCTGGCTGAAAGTACAGCTTTTGTGGGGGCCCTCCTGGCCCTGGCTCCATTTTAAATGAATAGAGTGGGACTCGAACCCACAAGGATTATTAAATCCATAGTTTAGCAAACTACTTCCTTACCGATTCGGTCATCTATCCGAAAATCCATCGAAAAATCGAAGGGTCCTGCCTGTACTTAAGTAGGAGGCCAAATAGGCATTATTAATATAACATCATTAAAATGGTTACTTGGATGATTTAATCATCTAAGATGATAGGGAATAGTAGAATCGAACTACTGCCAGTTATGTGTAAGATAACCACTCTACCATTAAGCTAATCCCCTCGTAATACAAGACATATAAAATATTTGTTACTTATATAAATATACTTCAGGGTGTTCATATTCGAGATAATTATTGTTTTATCAATAGGCCGTAATTTAGTAGTCCCGGAAGCAGAGTCTTTTTAAATTTAAAGATCCCGACGGCTGCCAGGGGAGGGTCTTAATCTGTTTAGACCTGAAGATAAGAACCGAGGGGTCGCTCCGCGACCCTTCTGTTCAAGGGGCCTTCGGCCTCTCTCAAACTTTTTTATATTAATATACCCGGGCCGACAGGGGTCGGCCCGTAGCCCTTAGGGGGCGAATAATCGCCCCCTCGGCCCTTTATAATATCTTAGTAAAGGGTCTAAAGTAAAGGGTGAAAACCCGGAATCGAACCGGGAACCGTTAGTACCACAAACTAATGTTCTGCCGATTGAACTATTCCCACCTATAAGGGGCCGAAACCCTGATTAACTTTACGCTAATTATGAACGGCACTATTAAGTACCCGCAAAGCGGATATATTATATTAAATTTATTTAAGGCCGCCCTATCTCATTTTTTATAAGACAATCCAAATAAAACCCAGAAAGTCGAAAGCGAAAAGCGCTAGACGTTTTTTACAAGGCCATAGGCCGATTTCGACTTTCCCCGGTTAAATTTTTACTACCTGCAACCTTTGAGGTCCTACAATCTGAAAATATATTTATGAATATTTATATCCATAAATATATGTAATACATTAGCCCGCGCTATATATGCAGGATTAGTAATTTTTCCAAAACGAATGCTTTGTACTTAAATTCTAAATATCTATAATCGGGGCCGCAGAGCGGCCTCTGTTTATCTGCAGCTCCTCGGCTGATGAACCTTATTATTACTTATAAATTGATCATATTACACTAATCCATGTGCACAGGTCCATTTTTAATTGTAAATTAATATTAGTTTGGACCAGCGGACAACGGCCCGCTGGTCCCTAGAGGAACTCTGCCACCCTATTCTATTTTTAATAAAAGACTGATTAGCCACGCCGGGCTGCGCTCGTCGCTGCCCAAATGGTATTGAGGGCCGCGACGCGGCCCTCAAGGCTTAAAAGTATAAGTAATATACAAATATTAAATAAAAGAAAGCAAGTGTAGCATAATTGGCTAATGCCCCTACCTTCCAAGTAGACTACTGCGAGTTCGAGTCTCGCCACTTGCAATTATTTATTTAAAAAAGGGTATGAGTATTTATATAATAAAATTCGGGAAAACCCCGACCTTTGGATCTTTATGACACGGAAGTTTTATAGTAATTACTATATAAATAATGATATTGATAGACGAGGCAGGTGGGACTTGAACCCATATCCACTTACGTGACAAGTAAGGACTCTACCATTAAGCTACTGCCCCTAAATTACCTAGAGCCCTAATAGTCGATCTTCAACTATAAGAGGTCGACCTACAAACCTTTGCCCAATTTATAGGGCATGGCCTTTACAGATAAATTAAATATTACGATTGGCAGGACTTGAACCTGCAAGGTATTACTACCAGCTGAACCTAAATCAACCATGTTTGCCAATTTCATCACAATCGTTAATGGAAATGTTACTTATATAATATTTTATTTTATAAAATTAAAATATTATAGTTTAGGGTCCCGATCATCTTAATAAGACGGTATATTCTTTCAGGCCCGTATTTATAAGACAGGCTTATGATAGTTTAAAGATACGATTGATTAAGATAAAATTTGGGTGAAACTTTAAACTCACCTCGGGCCGCCGGGGGCGGCCCGGAGCCTCTTAGGGCGACGGATCGCCCCGGCGGGCCTGAATATTTATTTAGAAGACCAGACCGCGCAAAGCGCGACACGGATATTAAATAAGGGCAGCAGAGCCGCCCAAAATTAAGTTACTACCGGATGTTCTATCCAGATCTTCGGTATTTATCTTTAATATAGGGATTATATCAGGTTGGTAAGATTTGAACTTACACTATTTTACACCCAAAGTAAATGCCTTACCAGATTAGGCTACAACCTGTTTATAACCTAGGTATATACATGAACCTAAGGCTTATAAATTGGAGTTACCGAGACTCGAACTCGGACTACTCGTATGCAAAACGAGCCCTCTACCATTTAAGGGATAACCCCGATGAACTCGAGAACAAATTATAATACTATTATTTAGATTGTTGAAGGACCACTGAAGTGGTCCTTATTATATAGACCTAGCGGTTTTTAATTAGGTTTGTTATTTGTTACTTATATAATATAAAATTAGACTAGCCCGCGGAGCCGCTACGCGGCTCCGCTGGTCTGACCCGCGCGCTCTGCGCGCGGGGCTAGGGTCAAATATTTTTATTTTATATCTAGAGTAAAATCCATAAATTTAAATTTAGGTATAATTTAGACCTTCTGTACTTCAATATAACCTTAAGATATTTAATAGGTTTCAGGTCTGAGCATTCTGCTACTCATCCAGGTGCTTCGTGGATAAAACAATTATACGACCTGACCAAATATAATTTATTTTATAAGTTAACAATGTAAAAGTATATACTATTTTAATAAATTCTTTGAATATCTTAAACCGGAATATAATGCTGTTATAGTTCAAAGGTAGAACGGTAAACTGTTAATTTATGTATAGAGGTTCGATTCCTCTTAACGGCTATATAAAATTCCATAGTGGTTATACCACCTAAATAAACAATTTAAAATTTATTTAATAAATATTGGAAAATTTATTTAATTCTTGAACTGACAACATTAAATTAATTAGTCCCCGGAGTTCCGGGGACTAATTTTTTATAAATTAGTTTAGGGTTTATTAATTGATTTAAGTCTCAGGTGACACACCTGAGGACCTAAGATTAAATATTTTAGATTCACGATATAATATACGTCTTATATAGTATATATATTATACCCATATATCGTTATAGTAATTCATACGATTAGAAAAAACAAGAATCGCGAAGTGGTCTTTACCTCTTTCCCTGATTATAGTCGAGGGCGATTTTAGATAATTCATGGGTGTATGGAATTATATTCTAGCCCGCGGAGCCGCTACGCGGCTCCGCTGGTCAGACCCGCGCGCGCTCTGCGCGCGGGGCTAGGTGAATTTTATAATTTCCAAGGAAGTTATAAATTAGCTCCAAAGGCAGATTTTATGTCTTTAGAGTGCGGGCATAGCCTGGACCCTAATTTAATAGGGAATTTTTAGTTTACATGAACGCAATTCTATTAGATCTGTTGGCTTTTGGTTCAGTATTATCAGGTATTTTAGTAATTACATCACGAAATCCTGTTATTTCTGTTTTATTTTTAATTTCTACTTTTGTTAATGTTGCTTGTTATTTAATTTTATTAGGAATTAATTTTATTGGTAAATTTGATTTACCTTCAATCTTTGATTCTATTAACTTATTATCATTTAAATCTGATACATTGGAAACATTAACAGTTAGTCATACAAATTGGGATAGTGTATTTGTATCTATGGATCAAATCAACAGTATTGGTCAAGTATTATATACATCTCATGCATTATTCTTAATTATTGCGAGTATGATTTTATGTTTAGCTATGGTAGGACCAATTGTTCTTTGTTTAAAACCAACTAAACGAATTAGTTAATATTATTAATAAATTGGTACCAAGCACAGCTTGGATCCTATACATTAATTATAAGCGTGTTTAACTCGTTTAATATTAAAATATGGTTAATAACCAACTAAATAAATCTACTAAGCTTTAATAGCTTGATGACAATAGAATTAATAATAAATTAAATCTTTTGATAAAAGGCAAACTATATTTGTCTGGTTCTGAAATTTAAGTATATTTTACTTACCTTAGATTATAAATTTAGTTAGCGGGCCGTTTTACGGCCCTACAGAACCATCAAAGATTAACTTATTATTCATGTATTATAATTTACTCATGTTATTATCATTTATTGAGGTACTTATTGTTATTGTACCATTATTATTATCTGTAGCTTTCATGACAATTGCGGAACGAAAAGCTATGGGTTCAATGCAAAGACGATTAGGTCCTAATCGAGTAGGATACTACGGTTTACTACAACCATTTGCAGATGCATTAAAACTATTTGTTAAAGAATCAGTAATTCCTGCTCATTCGAATAAAGCTTTATTCTTATTAGCACCTGTAATTTCTTTAATTACTAGTTTATTAGCATGGGGAGTAGTTCCTTTCGGTGCAGGATTAACATTATCAGATCTTAGTCTAGGTATTTTATATCTATTAGCTGTAGGTTCTTTAGGAGTATACGGAGTAATTTTTGCAGGTTGGTCCGCCAACTCTAAATATGCTTTCTTAGGAGGATTACGAAGTACTGCTCAAATGGTTAGTTATGAGGTTGTAATGGGATTAATTATTCTTACTGTAGTATTATTAGTAGGATCATTAAATCTAACTAATATTATTCAAGCCCAAATTAATGTTTGGTATATTATTCCATTATTACCACTTTCTCTAATGTTCTTAATTTCAGCAATTGCTGAAACTAATAGAGCTCCTTTTGATCTACCTGAGGCGGAATCTGAACTAGTAGCCGGATTCTTTACTGAGCATTCTTCTGTACCTTTCGTAATGTTCTTCTTAGCCGAGTATGCTTCTATTATTTTAATGTCTACATTTGTAGTAATGTTATTCTTAGGAGGATACTTAATTCCTTTCGTATCTTTTGAAAACCCAACATTCTTCTCATTTGAAGGATTAGCATTAGGTCTTAAAACTTCTTTAATCTTATTTATTTATATCTGGGTACGGGCATCATTCCCAAGACTACGATATGATCAATTAATGAGTTTCACATGGACAGGAATGTTACCATTAACTCTAGGATTTATTATTTTAGTACCATGTATCTTAATGGCTTTCGAAATTGCTTAATGATTAAGATACCTGACAAATAGTCTTACCAAATATTACCTGGTAAACTATGTCTAATTTATCTAACTAATATTTATAACCACCCTATAATTAAAAGGGTATAGTATAACATAATTGAAGGGGTATAGTATATTATATATGACTATTGGTTATGGATATTACATTTATAAAATATATGAATTAGTTTCATTGATAAATTACAGAATAACACATATATATATTTTAATTAATTTAAATATATAGTTTAATCTCCTTTATTTAGTAAATGAGGGTGGTTATTTATTTAATTAATATAAAATCTTAATAAGATATAAAATCTTATTTAAGATTACTTACTGTAAATTATTTAGTCGATGCTGTTTTATTTTCATCTGCTGCTAAATCCATTAAAGTATTCTCAATAATACCTACTGCAGGAACAATAATTAAGAACCAACCAAAGTAAAATGCTGTTGCAAATTGTCCTAAAGTAATAAATGGCTCTTCAACATGTTGTCCTCCACACCATAATAAGATTAAGAAATCTACTACTAATAGCCAGAAAGCTAATTTCATTAATGGTCGGAATGCTGATCCTCTAACTCTAGAAGTGTCTAATACAGGCATAGCTAATAGAATTAATAGAGAACCGAACATAGCAATAACTCCTCCTAATTTATCAGGAATAGATCGTAAAATAGCATAGAAAGGTAATAGATACCATTCTGGTACAATAGATGCAGGAGTTTGCATTGGGTTAGCTGGAATATAATTATCAGGATGACCTAATTTATTAGGTGCATAGAATAAGAATAAAGCTAATACTAAGAAGAATAAGAAAATTGTTACTAAATCTTTAAATACGTAATAAGGATGAAGATAAACCATATCAGTATTTGCTGTAATTCCTAATGGATTATTAGATCCATTTTCTTCTTTAGCAATTAAATGCATTAAAGATAAAGCTGCTAAGATGAATGGTAATAAGTAGTGAAGACTGAAGAATCGGTTTAATGTCGCATTATCTACAGAGAAACCTCCCCAGATGAACTCTACTAAATCTTTACCAATCCAAGGGATAGCCGATAATAGGTTAGTAATTACAGTTGCTCCCCATAAAGACATTTGTCCCCAAGGTAAAACATATCCTAAGAATGCTGTTGCCATCATTAAAATTAAGATGATAACACCAATACTCCATACTAAAGCTCGAGGAGCTTTGTATGAACCATAGTATAATCCTCTACCGATGTGTAAATAAACAAATAAGAAGAAGAATGAAGCAGTATTAGCATGAAGATATCTAATCATCCATCCATAGTTAACATCTCTCATAATATGTTCTACACTAATAAAAGCTAGATCGATATTAGGTGTATAATGCATAGCTAAAGTTACTCCTGTTACAATTTGGATAACTAAACATAAAGCTAGTAAAGATCCAAAATTCCAAGCATAATTAAGATTAGAAGGTTGAGGTGAATCAATAACGTAACTATTAGCAAGACTTAAAAGGGAATGACTCTTTAGTAATTTCATTAAAAATAAAATTAATTTAGGCTGATAAGAGGAGTTACCTCAATTTATCGAAAATTCCATTACAATATAAATCCCGGGGCGGCAAGCCGCCCCGTACCCGGGGCGAAGCCCGCCTTCTACCGGGCTATTGTAATTAATCTTTAAACTACAAGTAATAAAATTACCAACTATTCATACCTAATTGGCATGAATCTTTAGGATTATTTCAAGAGTCTTAAGATTTAGGTCTACAAGAATAAATTTATTCAATATCAAAAAATATTAGCCGCGTAATGGCAAATACAAAGGGTAAACCCCCTTATTATAAATTTATTGATTAATAGACCGACCAACAGGCCGTAGGCCTAGACCCATAGAGCCTGAGCCGGCCACACCTAAAGTGTGGCCGGCAATGAGCCCCGCGGGGAGGTCGACCCTTCGACCCTCAAGGGGTAAAGGGCCGTCCCTTAGGTAAAGTTTTAGTCCAGATGTCCGTTAAGACTTGAGTCGGAAGTCCGACCCTAGAAATATTCACCTTATTCACAAAATATATTTTAAAAAGACAAAGCCTAATAATTTTATTTTTAAACCTTACTTATATTTATATAAATAATTGCTAATAGTTATTAATAAGAATTAAGCCCGAGAAATGGAGTCTTTAAGCCCTTTCCTACGGGGTCCTAGACAGTACGTCCAGAGGCTTAATTTGCCCTTTATTAGTCGTGATAGAAGGCCGTTGTTATTATAATTAGTGCTGTAAATATAATTAGTGCAGTAAATATATTAGTATAGAACTAATATTAGATCCTTTAAATAATAAGAGGGGGGGGTGGTTATTAATTTAAATTAATTTTAGAAGTCGTAGGATCTTTAGTAAATTTAAGAGCTCCTTTCGACCATTCATATACAAATCCAATTGTTAAAATAATTAAGAAAAGAATTACAATCCAGAATCCCATTGTAGAAATCTCATATAAAGACACTGCAAAAGGAAATAAGAATAAAACTTCTAGATCGAATACAATAAATAAAATAGCAACAAGATAGAATTGTACAGAGAATTTTTGTCGAGCATCTCCTAGAGGTGTAAATCCACACTCATAAGGTGATACTTTTTCACTGTAAGGTTTATTAACAGCTAATAATTGATTCACTACAAGTAAAACTAAAGTTAAAACAGGAATGAATAGGATAAATAATGTTAATGTATTCATTACCAATAAAATAGATTTAGAGTGATTAGGTGAACACTGTTTAATAATGGTGTTGGGTTAATAATAAAGAAAATTAATAGAAGAGTAATTGTAGCAATTACTAAACTACTTGAAGTAGCTAATTCTCCTTTATTTGTTTGAACTGTTTCAGTCACATTTAAAGGATCAAAATGAATTACTTTAATAACTCTTAAATAATATGCTGCACTAATAACACTTACTAAAATAGCTACAAATGCTAAGAAGAAGTTTCCATTATGAGTTGCTGCGTATAAAACCATCTGTTTACCAAAGAATCCTACTAATGGAGGAATACCTGCCATAGAGAATAAACAAATTGCAAGACTTAATCCTAGTAAAGGATTTGCTTTAAATTGACCTTTTAATTGGTTAATATATTGAATTGGAGAATAAACAGATAATCCTTTAGTTTGTAATAGATAACCAAATGCTACTAAAATGAAGAATACATTAATATTTGTTAATGTATACTGGATTAAGTAGAATAAGAATGATTCTACTGATTCTTCGTTATTAATAGCTAATGCTAATAATAAGAATCCTACATGAGAAATAGTACTATATGTTAATAATCGTTTAATTCTATATTGAGCTAATCCACCAATAGTACCAACTAGAAGTGATAATAATGAACTAATTAATAATAAATATGTCCATGAAGACCAATTAGCTAATTGAGTAAATCCTTGGAATTCTAAAATGAATACTAAGAAAGCAATTTTTGGCATAGTTGTTAGCCAAGTAGTTACTACTGTAGGTACTCCATCGTATACATCCGGAGCCCAGTTATGGAATGGAGCTGCAGATACTTTGAATAGTAAACCTACCATAATTAGTAATACACTAATTTCAATAGCAGTATTTGCTGTTGTTGTAGAACATAACATATATAGTCCTTCAAAACTTGTAAGTCCTGTGAAACCATATAATAAACTACTTCCTAATAAAATTAAAGCTGAAGATAAACTTCCTAATAAGAAGTATTTTAATCCAGCTGCTGTAGCAGATTCAGATTCTCTATAAATAGTTGCTAAAATATATACAGCAAAACTTTGTAGTTCAATAGATAGGAACATAGATACTAAGTCACTACTTGAAATTAAACTACTCATTCCTAATACAGAGAATAAAGCAATTAGAGGATATTCAGCTAATACTGATAATCCTTTACTCTTATTTACTAAAGTTGAATTTGATCCATTAGATGGTAAAGTTTGTGCTCCACCAGCTCTTGCACTTAATAAAAGCACTAAAGCTCCTACTAAATAAATGAATACATCAATACTTTGAGTAATAGTTGTAACTTGAAATAATCCACCGAATACTCCTACTCCAGAACCGATTAAATCAATATAAAGTGAATTATATGATAATAATGCAGAGAAAAGTAGTAGAATAATTGTAATTCGGTTAAAATAAATCGCAGGGATTCGAAGGGAAAATAGGGCAATCGCTAAAATCATGGTTAATACACCGAATAAAACCATTACTCACTTAACAACCTGGGGTGACCCAACCCCAGATACAGAATTAATCTGATCTGAGGGTTTTATTTGGTTTATACCAAAATTAATGATAATATAAATTAATTATATTACTTATACTATAACAGATAGACCCTTTATATTGTTTAAATATACAAATTTGTATATCTTACATGGTATTATAAAATCAACTATTTAGTTTCCCATTAATTTAATGGTACTTATAGAATCTACCACGAAAAGGTAAGTTGACCCCTTAATTAATATCAAGGTTATACAATATATAATATTGTATTTAAGATTCCGGGGGGGTTATATTTACAATTTAATTAAGATTGAGTTGGTAATGAGTTTACAGTATGGAATGATGGTGGACTAGTTAAAGACCATTCTAATGTATTAGCTGTAGAAGTTGCTCCGATTGCTCGTGAACTACTAAAGAATTGAGGTACGTACCAATAGTTATTAGCTAAGTTATATTCTTGTCGAGCTAATAGATCATATAATGCGTACAAGAATACTAATGAAGCTACAATAGAAATGATAGATCCAAAACTAGATACTAAGTTCCATCCTGAGTATGCATCTGGGTAATCTGGGATTCTTCGAGGCATTCCTGCTAAAAGTTCATTGCACCTAACATAGAAGAAATACCAGATAAGTGAAGACTGAAAATAGCTAAATCTACAGATCCACCAGAGTGAGAAGCAATACCTGATAATGGAGGGTAACCGAATCCACCAATCATTGCAGGCATTACTAAGAAGAAAATCATTACAAATGCGTGAGCAGTTACAATTACATTATATAATTGATGATCACCATGTAGATATTGAATTCCAGGACCAGCTAATTCTAGTCTAATTAACATAGAAAAAGCAGTACCAATCATACCCGCAAAAATAGAGAAGATGATATATAAAGTACCAATATCTTTAGCATTTGTTGAGAACAGCCATCTAACCATATTAGAAGTTGTTATAATCCTTTTTTTTATTATTACTTATATTTAAAAATATGATAATAAAGGTTTTACTATACTATACGAATATACAAAAGCTCGCGGGACTGCCCCTTATAGGTCGACCCGCGAAGCTTTTAGTTAACTAAATATTCTATTATAGCCTTGTCTGAATTATTATTAATATCTAATTAAAGGTTTTAAATTGCGAAAGGCAAGTTATCATAAAGACATATGCCTTGGGCACAACGCCGACTATGCTGGCGATGATCCATAGGATCGCCTTATATTAATAGATATATCCGCAAAGCGGATACTTAATAGTGCAATCCTTCGGTCTTATATAGATAACCTACCTAAGGCCCAGGAATCTGACCTCGGGGTAAATACCCCGATGAAGGTATAATAATTCTAGGTGAACTACGTTTTAAATAGAATAAAGGCGGCGTAGCCGCCCTTTACTTTCAATGTAAGTCTAATGTTTATAAAAAGCCCAAGACGCGGCGTAGCCGCGTCTCGTACCACTTAGGCGGCGACGGGCATTGCCCGTCGTGGCTTTAATAATATACTTAAAGACCTTGGAACTTAAAGTCAAAATTGAATTTTTAATAAATAATTATTTAAAGGCTCCTAGTATACACCGAAACTTAGGCTAAAAGCTTTGTCCTCGGATTTTTTATATAATAAATAAATCTTAGAGATAAATAAGCCGGATTTTGTTATTAAGTTAATGTATCTGTATTTAATTATATTAAATAAAAGGCTGAAGGCTGCGCCTTCGACCTAGGGCTTTCATACCCTGGCTTCTCATAGGTTAAATTATTCTACTATTTGACGGAATAACCGCTTTATTAGTATATTTCTTTATATTGCCCTAATTCTCATTAGATGTTTTACATTATGATTTATAAAATTTTAAGCCCCGGACTTTCCTCCAAAAATAATATTTGGTTAACTATTATAACTCCTAAGATTTATATAATATATATATTTACACAATAAATAAAAGCCCTCTAGACGTCTAGAGGGCTTTTAAGTTTTATTTATTGACTTTTGATTTGTTTAGATTTAAATTAATTATAGTGCGGATGATAGATTTGAACTACCACGTCTAGATCATGAGTCTAGTATGCTGCCATTA
>DWQS01000002.1:0-20632 GCA_018245115.1 Apyrrothrix chalybea chloris | reverse complement strand
CTAGTATATGCTTATCTATTATATACTTATTTAGTATATACTTATCTAGTATATGTACTAAGATTAATTTACAAAACAGGTATGAAAAATACACATTGAGATTTCTGTATTTGCATGTGCCACAGCATGTAGGAACTCGCTAAGCGTTATTGCTCTGACTTTGATCAGCCAAGGCGTTGGTGTTCAGCGAGCCCCTTTTTTTGACGGGAAATTCTACATTGGATACCCGGCCGCCCGGGAGCAGGCTGGGTTATTTCGGACTCCTACCGACTAAGGCCCCACGTTGTGCCACGACTTTCGCGACCCACCCTGCTGCCGCCTTCCAGGAAAAGCTTCCTCTCCTAGACGGCATCCGAGCACACTTTGGACGTCGTTTACACTCGGTCCTGTTAATGTGAGCGACGGATCCCCCGATTTATCGTCCATAGGCCACGAGCCGTGAGGATCCGCTCAAGGCGCAGGAGACGGGCAAACTGCCGTCTCCTGCGCCCCGTGTACCCGGCCTGCGAGATGCGGCTTCGCAGAAGGAGACCATTTCGTCAGGGGCGAGAACCCCTGACAGTGTGTCCATTCCGGGCCCCGCTACTGTTCTTAGTTTGATCCCTCTCTCCAGGCCTGTGAGGCATGGGACTTAGCGGTATAGCCGTGGAGATCATTGGGATACACAAGGCCCACAACAAGATGACAGCTCACGGAGCATTGCGTCCTACGGAAATAAAACAAACGTATACGTATCTATTTTTTTGGATTTTAAGTAAAACGTTATAAGGGTATTGTTTTTTAGTATCAAAACACAAGATATTGGTCTGCTTTTTGTGGATGTTACTATGTAGATGTGTGAATAAACGAATGGTTTAGAATTTAGTCTCCTATTCCTGAGGTCTTAGGTTCAAATCCTGTCGCGCACCTCTCAAAAAAAATTGCGGTTAAAATTAACCATCTATTGGCCGCACTTGTACGTAGCTAGCAGGCAGTTAATAGCTTCAATTCTCCTCATTCTCAGTGGAGATCCGTGGAATATTCATGAAACGAATGATGTGAAACAATTTTCTAGACTGAGTTCAATAATCGTTTCTGTATAATTTTCCTTGCCCGTGAGCATGTCGGTACAGCGACATTCACTCTGTACGTCGCTCACGTGCTTATTGCGTTGGTAGTACAAGCGAAGCGGATGAAATATTAAAAACCTTTGCCTTCCGAGCTATATCACGTTAAATATGTTATTACCTGTAAGAATCATCTAATTTGAAAGGTTATTTTTTGTTCATAACGTTTAAACGTTACAAAAAACTGGAATCCGAAATTAAGATTATTATTATTAAACTTCTATTATTATATTTAAGTTGTCTTAGAAACTTGTTATTGGAAAAATAAAATGATTTTCCGTGATGTTCGAGTTTTAGGAAATAATTATTGAATTGATAGGTGAATGTTAATTTATTAGCCAAAAAGAATTGGACAGACAGAACCACCTCAGAAAATTAAAGATTATATCGTAGAACAATCTATTGTTCAGGTAGCACCACTTTATTGCAAAAATGTATTACTAACAATAAATAGCCTATGTGTTACCTCAGGACTTAGCCTATCTGTATACAAAATTTCAATCAAATCCGTCCAGCCATTTTAGGGTAAAAGAGAAATAAACATACACACAACTTCGCACATAAAACACTGCTTGAATTTACGATTAATACGTAAGGAACAAGTAATTGACAGCGACATAAGAAAACTATTAATATTCAGCATCCCGTATCCTCGCGACAGCGCAGCCAGCCCGGTGTGGATTACGCCACTCATCGTTGGCGCCACTTTTTTTCATCCCCTCTATTTTATACATCGTCAATGGTCCGTGTAGACTAAGTATGTGACAGTAATGGAGCGGATAATGCCGGCGGTTGTCTCACCCTTGGAAGTAGTCATTAAGAAATAAGCACACGTCATATATTCGTAAATGATAGATATTTCTTACACCATTCACTCCGTTTTCGTGCCGTGCCTCTTGAACCTCAATATATCTTATTTACACTATTAGTGCTAGCATGGCGTTAATATTTGATTGGTTTGTCACTCTTTAGTTAATGTACATGGCTTTCGAGCCAGCCATTCTTATTATTTCTTTCCAATGGTGAGCATGATTGCTGATTCTCTGTTTTGACTTAAAAATGAATTACTGTATTAATTATTTGAAGCGAAACAATTAGGCACTGTGTGGATTTGTTTTGTATGTGTACCTATAAATCATTGCGAATTATTGAGTATCGTGAAAACTGGGGTAAAATTGGCTATGTTTTGCAGTGTTCGGTGGGTAATAATATGTTGATAGTGCACATGGGTAACATGTTTTTAGGGAGCATTTTTTGTTTTTTCTCTGGGTATGCGGCGATATGTTTCCGTTACGCGATGTTATTGCTGTAATTTGTCTTGAAGCTCGACAAAGATAGTCTACTTTGTAATCCACCTCTGCTACTTCCACGCCGTGCTCACGCCCCTACGTCAATATCGTGACGCGTGTAAGTCGTCGGTGCCAGTCATAAATCGTTTCTCTCATGTTTATTACGCTCTTGCTGCCATGTAATAGGTTTTAATTTTACAAAACATGTCGGAGTGTAGGATAGTACACAACACGCAAGCGAACGAGAAATAAGAAACAAGGTCGGTGCTGACGAATAATTTACATTCGGTTTGTTTGTATTGCGATGATTGAGAAGGTCCTCTTTCTCTTCACTGCATGTAGCACGCCTCTTTCGGTAACTTTTGACGACCCTGTCGGTCAGATTCTGGCCTGTTTAAGCAAAATAGGTAAGCCTTGCACTTCCTCAGCACCTGCATCCCTTACGTTCGCATAATAATAAGAAAGATGTATTCTTTAAATAACTGCAATCTCATTTTACTGAAAAGTATTTGAAACTCGCAGCACGTGCGGTGCACGGATGTGTTTATGTATCTATACGTAAGCACGAGACACGCGCCTCTGGTGGCTTGAACTTACTTGAAATTCCTAAACTGACCTAAACTTTGACAAACACTGTAGCTTCACTTTCACTGAATGGAAAACAATAGAACATTGTAACCTTTGAGTAAGTTTGCAAAGCTTGAAACTTTGTTGATTCATGAAGTATTGAACCGAATAATTAAAATAAATTACATTTCGTTGTACTTAATAGCGAACGACCCAGTCGGTTACATGCGGCATCATTACTCAACTCTAATCCTCAATAGATAGAGCCATAACGTCATAACTTCCTGGAATCTAAAAGGAAGCATGCCGGGGCAATATTATAATAACATTCCTTCCAAGTAGAACGAAAACAAGCTTAGTAATAAATTGTAGCCTGTTTATTTCTGAAGACGTTTCACGTGGTTCTAATGAGAATAGAATTAAAACTCAAAACAACATTACCGCGCGCCGCGGAGCGGTTAAAAGGTACATCAAATTCTTTCGCGTATTTCGCCGTAAGATTTACAAAGCTTGCGTGAGAGTCTGTAGAATTAATAGTTGTACAGGTAAAGCTATTCGCCCACGGAGATACAGAAAAACATCGTATTATTATTATAAATTAGATTTCTAGTAGAAATTTCTAGTAATGGGACAGTCTGGATTTGTGTCCGGTGTATGGCAACAGAGTCACCACCTATTCTATGTTGGGATTCCACCTATTCCATATTCCACCTATTGCACTACTCCATAACTGGTGAAACGTGGGAATGTACTATACTCCTCTGCCTACCTCTTCGCAGACTTCTGTTCCGACTACTCTATACTATAGAATAAGAATGTTGTCGTTCGTCAAAATATAATTGTTCAATGATTATCTTTTTTCATGGAAACCACATCGTGTACAACTAGCCTAATTGTTTCGCATTTACCATTCTTAATAAGTAGCATATTGCATTAATGATGTTTGAAGGAATTTCGCTCGTCGCTACAAATATTAAGAAAGGAGTGTTTATGGCGATGTAATTACGTAAGTTGCTGTATTTCAGCCTGTCTAACTAGTTTGCTAAAGATAATTAAGAATATTTATGTGTTACGTAATAGTAATATTGTAATATATTAAACTACTACGTCGTTATTTTATGTGAAGAAAGAACTCTGCCGCCCTTGAAAGTCTGCATCAAAATGTATCTTCGTCATGTGCTTAGAAAATGTTAATTTGGCAAGGAATTAAAGGTATTAATTAACCTAAGTAAATATTTAATTGAATTTAGTCCACAAAATTATTGCATTATTACGAACACAAAGTCACCAGTCAAACTCTTGGAATAGGTTCGCAGTGTAGAATTAGAAGGCATGATATCACAGTCTATTATTCATCGGTTTTTTTATTCACCATCAGCCCAATTTCGTACACTGTTGGACACAGGCATAAAACGCCACTGAGCTGGATCGTCACCTCTTCGTACCCGACCGCTGTCTGCCGTTTTGCGTAGATCGTCACTAGACCTAGGAGGGGCCTACCTTCATTCACGTTCACGTTAGTTTTTCGTCACTGTATAAAAAAGCCTTTTAAAATTGTATCGTTTTCCACTGAATTATTGTGCTCTGCCATTACCGGTCCACACACCGACCCCGGTACAAGCAGACTGCAGTCTCTTGCATCCGATATTGTGGGCTAAAGACAGCGTGTAGTTGTGTTTGCATAATTGAATTCGGAAATTACAGCTTACCCTGAGACACCAGTAGAGCTAAATCCATAACGCCTACGGTAAAGATGTGCCTTTCACTTAAAAGGTCAGCCTGTATGTAGAGAGAAAACTGAAACAGAAAATTTTAGTTATGAGACAGATTACCGATGTGTCGCATTTCCAGTTACAAGTGTCCTAAAAAGTAAGAATGCTATTGTATTGCAAAATACGGCCGTTTATAACCACTATAATTTGAACACATTTAATTATTTACAAACAAAACAAAAAAAGTTACATCACGTCTGTATTCTCAGAAGGGGTAGGCAAAGGAGTATAGTACCCTCCCACGTTTCACCAGTTACGTTTACGTCTTATTATCGTATAGGACGTGAGTCTATTGCATACACTCTTGCATATACTCATATTGCACGCATTCGAGCCTAGCTTTTTCTCGGACTAGGAGTTTAAAGTTAAAAAACCTCATAGTATCCGATCAGCTGTCGAACATGGGACATCTCGATCAGCAGTCGCGCTTGCAACCAATCGAAAAAGGAGGCAGTCGTTATTTATTCATATAATAAAAAACGGGTGTAATTAATTTTCTTGCAAATGAAACAATGTCGGAGCCCGTAGCGGGTGGCCGCCAGACAGCATACAAACAATCACTTAACACGACAAATAGAATGGATTAGAGACAGAAATACCCATACCCAATAATTTGGCTCTCACAAGAGGCACGGTGTACACCGGTCTGCAGTGTCAACAGGCCGCCACTGGCGTACAAAGACTGGCGCAGGCTCTGACATCTGATTGCTCTATGTTAATTGGAATCGGACAATTTACACAAGGCCCCAAAGCTTCGCTCAGGCCTTTGATTAACGGAACTTTCGTTCAAATATTGATAGGTATCTTCAATCGTTTCTGAATTTTGTATGTTTGCAAAAGAATCACATTTTGTACGAAACTTTTCATGCCCATGTATTCAGTTTGATGCTACTACAGAATTTGATCTCATTGAGGTACAAAATCGTCATCATCAAACCTTATTAGTCCATCGTTGGTCACAAATATCTCGGAATGAGAAGAATTAAGTGTATCCGCTTTGTTTGCCAAATGCTTACTAATGCAAAAGAACATTGTGGAGAACTCTTAGGTGTACACGTGTACTCATTTTTTAAGCAAAATGTTTTATAAAAAGGTGCGTGGTAGTATTTGAACCCCAGAACTCTCGGAATTGGGGGATTAATTCTTAACCTCTATCTACTGTATCTACTGTCTCTACTGTCTGTCTGTCTCTACTATATCTACTGTCATCGCTTTATATGTAGACAAGTCGGTCCATATACAAGAAATCTTAGCAATGGTCATCTTCCTGTATACGGACCTGTTAAATGTGGGCCTTAAAATCAATAACATTGGTAATATAATGTTAAACTAATCCAAACCCGCAAGTGGCTTTAAAGCCTTACGCAAAGGTCGAATCGTAATGTACACTTGGGACTGGTTACGTAACATTTGACAACAGGGGAGCTTACTAGCGACATATGAAATTTAATGTTTACTATGAAATACCTAATATGGAAAAAGTAGGTAGCAATGAAAACTATTATGATATGCAATAGTTTATTTGAAATTCATGTCTGACAATAATAAATATCTATAATCAAAACACTTCACGTCAAACATGTAATGTCGTTACATAACAGTTTCCAATTGTACTCTTCAAGTGGCCTTCGATGGTGACGTATAGAAGACTAGTTACTATATGTTTAACAAAGCTCCATTAACGTTGTGCCAAATTAATTTCCGAACTTTACAAATTAAATTCTCAAAGGCTTCAAAACATCTCACTGCGTATTAACTTCGAACAAGTCCTGCCGACTTGTTCGAAGTTGGTTGACTTGTTAGGTGTTATAATTAGATCCCAATTAACCAATTCGTCCAACTTGCGAAGGAAGTTGAATATATTCTGTTGAAATTTGGAAACTGCATTACCTACACAAAGTACACAAAGTTTCGCAAATAACTAAGAATGGTATGCAATTACGAGATATATGAATACAACACGGACGTGTTCTAACATTTTTATCACCTGAGTTGCGTCTCTCCAAGCTACCAAATTCATTTAACAATTAAGAATAAATATCACTCGTTTTGACCGCCAAAGGAAATCTGAAGAAATTACGTCCGAAATCTTACGCTATACGTCTTATGCAATAGGTCTAGTACTACGCCATAATTGGGCAATGTGCCCTTTATTGTACTGTACATTAGATGTCACCTTTTTATATTCAGCCTGGCAAACAGGCAACCGGGTAAGCGGTCACCGTCGCCTATGAACATTTGCAACACCCGAAGAGTGGCCAATCCTTTCCTTGCACTGTCGTGTTGTCGAGGCAAATACTGATTGTATTAGACAGAAATGGAAAACAGTATCAAATTTAAAAGAGAAATAACAAAACGGTTGTTGATGTCGTATTACGTCCCCAGTGTTGTGATGAAGTCGCGTCCGGCTTTGATTGATCATTGTTGCCGAACGTGACTGAGCGGTGCGCGCCACCCAGTGCGACCAGTGTATCGCACGTATTCAAATCACGTTACATATGCATAAACGTGTAATAGTCAGACTCTAACCTTGTGTCTAGAACTGCCGCAACGCAACCTATGAAATGCTGTATCATAATCATCAGCTAGTCTCAGTTCATTGCCGGCCTCCACTGAGAGATTTTTGCTCATATTGCCCACGCTCGGCATACGAGAGTCGCAGAACAAAACTTCTCGCACCGTCCGCGCTGTGACCCGTAAAGGTCCAGGCCACGTGATAACGCGATCTGCCAGCGCCGAGTCTAATAGCCTCTTACGACACCTTGGTACCGGTACCCGGCATAGGGCCAAGAGATGTATTCTTGCTTCGGCTGTCTGTAAAATCTCGTATGATCTATAATATAATGATGAAAGTCGAATGCTACCGTCGTTAAATTCGTTTGGTATTAATGTTGGTTAATGTCTGCTGCACACCTTAACCAAAAATAAACTTATGGCATTATATAGAATCGTATCTTCCTCTCTATGGCCTATACGGAAATCCACCAAAGAAAATCTCGTTTTTGCATTTTACTGGAACATTTTTCCTATGTAAGATCGACCTTGGAGTTCAGCATTTTATCCGTCTTAACTTGCACCAGACTAGCGCGACAGACAATGGTTCGTGGCCGACGGTGGAACGTTGAAAATGTTGATGATGATGATCCGTTTCCGAAGAATACTGCACGTAACATCATGCCTATCATTCCGGAAGATGTAGGCAGAGGAGTGTAGTACACTACCACTACTGCGCTATTGTGTTTAAAAAAAACCAAAGACGTCGTTACCATTACGGCAAAGACATTTGCTGGGTAGTAGCGGAAAAGTGCTATAGTCGCTCTCGAATTCAACTCCTGAAACTTTTCCACCTTTTCCCAGGATGATAGTACACAAATGTTTCAACTTCTGAAAGTTCTCAAACTTTCAACTACTAAAGCAGATATCGGTCGTAACTCCAGTAACAGAACCTCGCAGCTGTTATGTATGCAAACAGTATCCAAATTTATGTTGCTGAGAACCTACAGTTGCGTTTACTCGAACTAATAACCAAAATTGTGCTTTTCGTGAGAAGAAATTTCTTTTACATGCATGTTCAGTACATAGGATAATAACGTGCAACAAATTAAATGCAACATGTATACTTTTATGAAGTAATTTTGCTTGGACGCCTGTCGCATATTATCACCTGGAAGCTAAGAACTACTTTATTTTCACTATACACGCTTGATCACTGATCCGATTCCTGCGCTTAGCAGCAATGTGTCTGCAGTATAACGTTGTTATTGAAAAAATGTCAGAGAGTCAGAAGCAACGAAAAAGAAGAAGAGCAGAAAAAATGATGCTTTCAATTATGTATTTCTCATATTATGTTATTATTTCGCTCACTATTACGTATATATCAAGTGACGTTTCTGTGACATTTCTTAAGATCTTAAGAAGTTAAAATGTTTCATAGTATATCATTGGCAAGACGTGAATTAAATAGTATGAAGTACTGCGAGAAATTTTGAAAATGAATGAAAAAATTGTAAGTGATATTAAAATAAGTCAGGATTCACTTGCAACACACGGTCCTGAGAGACCGAATCAACAGGTTACGTATAGGAACTCTTCGAAGTTTTATTCCTGAATTTCAGTTCACATACGATATTTGCAGGCACGGACAAGAAAACTCATTAGGAAAATGAACCGTCTTTATAAACGGGTCGTGTTTCCACTTTGAACTTTCTCGTGTGCACGTACCGAGGCAGATGTCTGTTTGCTTTGCAACGTAAGCGTTCGCCGCAACATGTTTTTGTATATACCAGTTTTCTCTTACTTTAATTAAGTATTAAAAACATGACGTATGTATATACGTGTTACTGCTTATTTGGAACGATGAAACGGTTGATCACGATGATAACTTAGACTATAAAGAAAAAGTTACAATACCTAAAAGAAAATTACCTACATCAGTACAATGCATTTTTCATTACCAACTGTCAAACAGTAAAACACGAAAGCGGATGGTAAACGGGCGTTAGTGCGCCTCGTCAAGCTCGCACGCGACCGTCCGCCGCGCTGCAGTGCACAGGGAACGTAGATATTACCCGTTAAACATTTAATGTGTATCAGAGCTAGTGATTTTTAATGATCATAAACATTTGTACGGACGCGACGTTACCTGGCGCTTGTAGGAGGTTCTCCATCAGTGCTATCGACGGTTTCATACTTTTAATATCGTACACTATTTCGGCTATAAAATACAGTTTATAGAATATTTCGACAACATTCCAACAGTTGGTTTTAACATATTGTACATTCTAACAGTATTATATGATTTGTCCGATATTAGACTTTTCTCCATAATGCATTATGAATATTATGGAGTAAGTATTTATTGATTTAAATTTGACTTAAAACGATTTATTTACGCTTAGTGTGTATAATCCAGATGGCGTTAAAATTTTTTAATTATCTATCCTCTGCAGAGGTGGCAGAGAGGTCTTGATTGTACCTAATTCGATTGGGAATAAGAGATCTAAATTCAGGCGGTGCCGCCGTAATAAAAGTGCCTACGTACAATATCATAAAGCATTTAAGATGTCATTGAGTTGGTGATAAGAACTTAGCTATACACATTTAGCAAGAGAAAAATTATTAAACCATCGGCTTTTGGGTGGTTATCCAAATTGTAGTCGAATTTTCTCAGCCAGTAAGTATTTCAAAAGCAGTTCACTCCTGTTGGCTTCCCACTCGTACTTGGTTGATGAGGCCCACTATAGTCTTAACGTTACTTATTCTCAGAGAATACACGTGGCCAACAATGGAACGCTTAAAGGGTCGATGACGATAATGATGAATAGCTAACACTATTTTAGATACAATATTATAAGCTTCATTAAATGTATTCAATGCCACGTTTCCTGAGATTAATGTGGCCGAGGACATGGCAAGTTGTCCGGCGCCGCGGTAATGAGCGCTCCGTCGTTAAATTACTTGACAGTCAATAAAGCAAACTGCTGTTCCTTTATCCAACAGGTTTACAGCCGAGATTATAGTTATCATTATGTAGTATTTATTGCAAGAGTTGCTATTGACAAGAGATTTCCCAGAATACTGTATTACGTTGAAAATTGTAATGTAAACTATCAATATCGTGTAGGAATCTATCAATAGACTATAAGGATGTCGTCTACATCGGTCGTATTGAATAGTCACAGTGCGCCAGCGGGTAGTTCACAATTATGACTGATTGAGTGGAGGAGATCAAAGCTGATGGCACCCGGTAATGAGAGCGCTCTGTGAGACTCAGTGTTGCTTCGCTATGGCGTTACATATTAGCGCTATGCTCGGATCCGGTCGAGTTCGTGTGCTAATCAACAAAGTCGATTTCAACCAACTGTTCCTGAGTCGCAAAGTACATCATCATCATCAGCCTATCTCAGTACACTGCTGAATATGGGTCTCCCCTAATGAGCGCCTTTTGTGAACTTTCATAGGATTATACCCATAATCCTCACGCTGGGCATGGGAATCGCACAGCACAACTTTTGCCACCGCCTATGCCGCTGCCCGTCGACGGCCAGCGCATTTAGCTGTGTCTAGGTAGGCCCTATACTGCGATCAAAGCTAAACTAGAAAGCAAAAGAAATCAAACAAAATTTACTGTTTTGGATGTCGCATGAAATAATTCGTGTTTATTCATTGTTAGTATACAAAACGATCAATGCTAGTTTTACCTACCATTGTATCAATTTCATGTTCGAAACTAGAGGTGGCGCAATAGAGAACATAAGTGAATTATTTGTAAACAATATAACAGATATTAAAAGGGGAAAAAAGAGAACGGAACGTTTGTTACCGTAGTGGTACCACATCATAGTTAATAATACAAAATAACATCACGCAACTTCTACAATCCTACAAGGCAGAGGCAGAGGAGTGTATTACACTCCTACGTTTCACCAGTTACGTTTATGTCCCATCATGGAATAGCTAGGGGTTCAGATGGCCGTATGTGGAGATGTCTCAAGATGTTATATATTATTATTAATTTATTCCGCCAGTAACACAATCGAATGTTACGATTGTGCCCTGCGGTGTGTAGCAGGACTCGGCCTACAGTAGAACTAATTATTAGCTAAAAGTATCGCGAACTATCAACGTACACGTACATCATAAAAGTATTTCATTTACAGCCACAAACGTAACTAAAGTATCCGCCGGCGAGTCCGTCTCTCCCATCTTTTATTGTCTTCCAACAGGAATTATTCCCCGGTGAAATCCTCGCTCTCGGTATTTTATTAACCTTGCCGACCACAATTATGTTTCATTAATTAAGCTGTAGAAATAAGAGCACGTTTTGTAAGCCCTACCCGTACCTGCGCGACGTTAATAAACTAAACAAAAAAGTAAAATGGAAATCATTTTTGCATTATGCATTTAACTACATCAAATGAGTTTGTATCGTAACATGGAATTATTACTTTATTTGTACCTTGTCTGAAATACCTACTACATACGACCTAAAGAAGTTTTCTAATTAGACGAATTGGTCGCCGTGCCAGTCTGAGTCGCCGTACCACTGTTAATAACGAAATGGTGCGCTTATTTCGTGTACCGCTATTTGTATATTTATCTTTGTATGAGTTCTTTACGCCCTCCACGTCACAGGGAATTCTAGTGTGATGCTTAGAGTGAGGAGTGCATATTATTAGAATTATTTAAAATATGTACGGCCATCGACTTTCACATTTTACGTAGCATTAAAAATTTGCGGTTTTATCTGCGAACTAATATTTGGATTACTGAACTTTATGATGACATCGTGACCACTGAGTCAACTAACCGAAATCACTTAAACATTCATGATTGTACGTACCAGGCCCTACCACCAGCAACTGGTGAATGAACTGAACTGAACTAATGAATGCTTAGGTTCTATTATTTTCATTACATCGTCCGGCCAAGTCTCTTACGGGGTACCAGACAGCACACAGTTCCAACTATAATCCTTAGAGACCGACGCCCGTCCGCTACATTCATCGCTCTCTACATACAAGTAGCCCGTTTCGCAGTCTTCTGACTGCCCGTCAGCCAGCGTCCGATCTATTTTGTCATGATACGTGGATATTGGTCTCTCTCGACACCTGCATTCATCAACATTAGATCCTGTAATAAAAATATACGTTTTAGTTATCTACAAACTCCAGTATAAAGGCAGCGATAAGACGAGTTTAATCATACATTTCAATTTTAACTAACAAAACGAGCAGTGGCTAAATTAAAACAAGCCATGCGGTATTAATCTTTCTAAAATTAAAGGGTAAAACCTCTTGCGGGTTCTGTGGGTAGAGAATATTTATTACATCAATACGGGGACCCTAACAACGTGTGCTGACACGACAGTGGTTGTTGTAACTACAAAACGTTTTTTCTTATAGGAGTTAAAGTAGATTCCTTTATTTATATGTATGTATATGTCCATTCCAAAAAAGGAAGTATCAAGGTTCTTACAGTGAAAATAGTAGAAGTAAGCTTGGCAAAATTGTACTCTGATTTAATGAATAATTGAGCAATTGCGAATCAATCCACATTATTTATCGTTATAAACAAACAAAAAATTCAAGAAAGTGATTGAAAAGGTTTTCTTATAAATTGTGAGTGTGAGTGAGATGTGAATGTGAACAAGGTATTCATGGAATTAATAAAAGTGAATAAGAATTAGAAACTGATATTAGAAACTGAGCATAAGAACTGAGTGTCGCGCCACTAATTGCGATGTCGTACGCAAGTCTGCGGAAACATTAATTAGCACCATTAATTAGAAATGGGCGTGAGGCTCGGACAGAGCAATTAAACTCCGCCAAATAGTTTTATAGCGACCGCTATCAAATAGTTGTGAACAAATTACAGCGTTGTCATTAGTTGCAGGGTCGAACAAAATATTTAGTCGTGAGAAGGGTTAGTGAATATTACGTATTCAGTAAGGTTAGTTTTCGGCTGTTACAAGAAGTAAAGGTTACTTTAAGCTTTTCATGGGTAGCAGCTTTAAAATATGTATTTCTTATCATTTGACAATAACACCGTTTTTGCGATCTTTCTGATCCAAATAGATCCAAAATCTAAACTTGCCGTGAGACACGCACGGTGGATAAATCCAGCACACGTATGTGCTGCGTTCCTCTCTTTAAGGTTCGAAGAAGATTATTAAACTCAAAAACTTTATTAGTTATACTAATCCAAGTGTATTGAACTATTGAATTTAAGTTCCGAAAACCACGTGAAAAACAAAGCAATTAAAATAATACAAGCGTTCTTAAATATGCCAAATGATCTCATTGGCCACTTGAGGTCAAAGTTATTCGACCGAAGGAGAAAGCTGTTACAAGTTGAATCAAAACAAAAATGAAAAGGAAAATGATCTTTTTGAAAGTTCATTATTTTTGGAGAAAGCAAACACTGAGGGAGATGAAATTGTCGGACTAACAACGATTGACTACAATTATTACTTTCAGTAGTATTTTTTGTAGTTTGTCATCAAACATGTCATTCAAATCGTAATCAAACATAAAGCGCGTGATTATTTAAACTATTAAATAATCGTTTATAATCATGGAAGCAGTACAATAGCTCAAAAGCATTGGATATACGACAAGGAAGTCGATGTAACTCGAGGTATTGAATGCGCGATAGAATAATATGTATAAGTGTAATGGTTCGCTTACTATAAGTTAGGTACACAATTTTATTTGCCATTGCATCGTCACATTACGTAACTTCACAGATTAAAGTGAATCCGCTAAAAATAACAACAGTTTTATTTTAAAGCATATTCAGGAAATGTTTTAATGCTAATAAAATTTAGCTTAGAAAGGTAATTATCTTCTATCGCTCCCCTTTCGGTAAGAGAACACATGAAAGAAAATCGTTATACAATTGTAAATGCTTGCTTTCTGAATTGGGAGATTGGACGCTTTGTGCAAAGGAAGTTGTATAAATGAAGTTTGTTGAAGAGCGGAGCTTTTTATCATATAATTTGAACGATATCTACGTAGTACATGTCTTTGAATTAGATATTAGACGGTGAAGGATACAAGCGTTGTATTTTATATTTTACATAAACCTAACAAGTTCCTTAATTCTTCTATGTATTTTGCGTTTTAGTGCTCATATTACTAAAATCGTATAAAATTAATATCATATTCCGTTTCACAGAACCATTGTTTACATGATTTGGATTAAAAATTTGAATGATTTATTTTAACCAATCTGCTGTTACAACTTTCGCGTCCTTTATGTTATTTATAGCTCTGTATAAGATTGCGAGGACATCCTAATAAACATTTAAATTGTAATTCGTGAGACCATGATGCCACTACAAAAAGACAATCATGAAGTAGTTACTCTCCCTCGACTCAGTCACAGCGGTCATCAATTACAGCCGTCTATTCTATAACCACCTTAACAATTTATCTTCGTTCCTCTGCATTTTGTTCGAATAAAAAAGAATCCATTCTTAACCATTACACGCTTAATTTGCCACATTTCTCATAGAGATCACACAAAAACACTGTGATAGATATTTAGGCGATTAATCACAGTTCTTGTGGCCAATGATTAATAGGTCCAAATTACTGGATCGGGTACAGATAAATTATTGGATTACAAAAGTATTGGACATTGGCTGTATTCTATCGACATATAGTACACGTGGATATATAGGAGTTATAAGTGGTTATCAAAATATCATAACAATTATTACAAATATAGCGTTTAAGATAAGAGCGTCCCTAAATAATATTTTATTGATGAATTGCTATCTGCAATTTTGTTTCGTTTCGGTTCACCTACACATGTAATTCACATTCGATGTTTCATTCTTTATTTCACTCCTTTTCAAATTGATTCCTTTCCAACTATTACGATACGAATCGCAACAACACTGGTACCAGACCATTGTTTCGAACTGAAAAACGTAATAGACCAACAGTTAATTTCGCTTTTATAATATGAATATTTATGTACAAAAACTTTATGACTTCTTAAAAGCTATAAACAATTTGATTAAGAGAGCTCAAAATGTATGTAATCTAAAAAGCATAATATATTATTTCGTAACAGACTTTTTGCGTGACAAGAGTAATGAAAGGGATTTGTTAACAGAAAATATTTATCGTAGGGACTTTTTAAAATATAAGTGTAAAATTTAAAACAATATTACATTTTTCAAAAGTATGTAGTTATGTGAGTTCAACAAACCGAATATTTGAAATATACGTAACTGTGGTAAAATTGTGAATTGTGTATAATTATACTTATAAAATTTTATTTGAACACACTTACTCCCTATATAATTAAAGACAAAGAATGGACAAGACAAAAGACAATTCGAGAATAATAATATGTCAACGGAGACATAATTACATACAATAGGTCTTTCGCACATTAACGCACACGAATAACACATCTGTAGCTAAAATGTTGGAATTTCATAACTGTTTCAGCCATTTGAAAGGCACTTTTAGCAACCACCTCTGATGGTTTTCAATAACGATGAATTCATCTTTTGGCTAAAGTAGAAGAATATGACTTTACGGCTCTAGGTCAAAGAAGATACCAGTGACTCCTCTCAGTACTGAGTGGAATGGTGATCCAGTACATAAGGGTGAGAGTAGTAAAACGTTGACAACTGTTACAAACAAACAACTCAATACGATAATCACTTTCAGTTACGGACTTAAACATTGCTGCTCTTATAGTTACTAATAAAATTTCGAAAGATTGTACTATTAAATGCTGTTAGCACAGTAAAAGTGTGTTCCTACTAAATTTCTGCAAAAATGAAATTACAAGCTGTTTTATTACGGTATCCACCAACAATACAGTAAAACAAGATTAAGTGTCTGTAATAGGTACAACGTCGAAATGATTTCTAAGCACGCGAGCGATTAGAACTTTGTTCGATGTTTGGTCGTAGGTTAAGGCGGATATCCATGAACGAATAAAATCTTTATTTCGTTAATGAATCGATTTAAATAAAATTACAATCTTCGTATTAACTAAATGCTAAGGTTTAAAAGATCGGTTTGGTTTGGGACTTGATATTTGGACAGGACAGTTTTGTGTAAATGTTTAAGGCATTTTACCCAACATTTCGCTGTAAGGCAATGTTTTAAGGACCGCTGAATTTAGCATAATATCCGATAAGGCGACTGTTATTGAACCCTTAAATGGTGTCTTTGAGTGTAAAAGGATTCCACTTCACACATTTATTTTTGCAATACTAATAGCTTGTGATCTTGTTGGTTGATTGCTTACAAAACGGGGCTGCCGATCCAATGGTCTCGGGTTCAAATCCTGGGTAGGGTACTATTGAATTTTTCTTACTTACATTTTCATGTGGAAATTTCTAGTAGTGGCTCGGAGTCTGGATTTGGGCCCGGTGTATGGCAATAGACTCGCCAAATCCATCCAAATAGGTTCACGATACCAAGGATGTTGACTGGATTTGGATTCACGAATGATGAAACATTTACTTTACACGTCTCAGAAAAATCATGTATTATTTATATAACTTGTTCATTACGACAAATCTATAGACGGGAACAGTCTTAAACTTGAATTTATTTCGTTCTAGATACAATGTAACAAAGGTAGGTGTTGATCCCTCGGATCAAAAATGAGGGAATTCTTTTGTTTCAAGAAGAATACGGCGATGGACATTCGATATACTTTTTTCCGTTATGCATATTTCTACTGCTAATGGTTTCGTTTTATAGAAAACTTCTTTTTTAAGAAAACTAATTTTTTTTATTTAGGTATAGGCTCGCGTTTGACTGCTATCCCACCTGATGAAAAGCAGGATGCATTCTAGAATGTAGCACGCTTGCCTAGAAAATGCCTATTCACTGTTGTCTTGAATAACTCTAGGTTGTATGAATCGGGAATAATGTACTTTAACTTATAAAGTGCCACCAATATATCAAGAAAATTGGCAGAGATCTGATAATACCGTTTATGCAAAAACGGCGTCAAATATATAGAATTTATATGGTATGGTAAATATTTGCTATTGACTTGTAAAATAGAATAGAACAGTCTCTGGAGCACATGAAATATGCAGACACAGGTACAGTGGGCCAACGGTAAGGTGAACATCTGAATGCACCCGGCGCTGGAATATCTAAACGCAAAAGGGAACAATGTTACATATGTGGCCCAAAAAACGATCAAAAAGAGTATATGAAGTGTCTCAAATGTAACTAATTTATTATTGTAAATCGTTCAGTAACGTGTGGCAAACGTCAAACGAGATTATTCTAAAGAACTCTTTTTTTCATTAATATTTTTTAATTATGTCAGTTTTATTATAAATTGTTAATTAAAAAAAATCTGTTTCTATTAAGTTCAAAGTATAGCACAAAAAAACTTTATTTGATGATTTTTAATATTTTCACAATTGTTTAATGTCTTAATACAGATTGACAGTTACCCCAAGCCAAGGGGTGTTCAGTAATAATTGATATAATGTTATAAAAATATATCATCATCATTAGCCTATTTCCGTTCACTGCTGGTCATAGACCTCTCCAATAGCACGCCACTGAGCTCGATCTTCAGCTCTGCGCATCCAACCGCAGCCAGCCACTCTGCGTATATCGTCACTTCATCTAGCTGGAGGGAGTCTTACGCTACGTTTGCCGCGGCGTGGTCTCCACTGCAGAACACATCTACTCCATCTGATATCGGTTCTGCGACATAATATGTCACCAGCCCACTGCCACTTCAGCCTGCTATTCCTTTGAGCTATGTCGATAACGTTGATTCTCTGTCGGATCGCCTGGTTTCTGATTCGATCGTTCAGAGATGCCGGGCATAGCTTTCTCCATAGCTCGCTGAGCGACCTTAAATTGTTGGACCAGTCACATTGTCATAAAAATATCATAGTTGATTAATTGATAGTAATCAACATCTGAAAAATGGTGCGAGCGTGAGTCATCGGACAGGTGGCGTTATAAACAACAACAAGTGACGTCACTACTGGAGTCAGGTGTTGGAACTCAATAAAAGGGAACGGCCCATGGACACAAAAATTCTCATTTGTACTTTCGTTGGTGTAAGACGTCTCGCTGTCCGTTTGCTATAGTGCTTTTAAGTGGTGTTTGCGAATTGTGAAATTACTACTTGTGAAATATTAAAACCTCTGTAAATAAATGCTGGTAATTGTTTTTTTTAATTCATTTAGCGTTAGAGTGCTAATAACATAGTTATTGAAAGTTGATTTTTATAATAATTAAAGTGTACTGTAAGTGTATATTAATTAAAGTAAATACATAAGTATGTATATATAAAAATCGCTATCAGCCAAGGGTTAATATGAAAGTAACAAAGGAATCGTATTTGAACTCGACAGCTTCTATTCTTTGATTTTGCTGCTCCAGGGAATCCAAAAAATCATGTTTAGAAAAAAAAATTCGTTCAATTTATTTTGACACATCTGTTATATTTTAAGTGTATCTTCTTTAGTGTTACAAAACAAAAAGTTTATATTTTAAACGACTGGTCTTAACGTTATAAATAAGTTTAAGTACCTATTCCGAAACGCTATTTGCAAACTTATGAAAGCGCAATTTGTTCCCAGCTACGGTTTCACAAGCAGCTTGTTGATAGGTCTTCTTTGCGCTATTAAACTACACTGAAACTTTCAAACTTCTACGGAAGTTAATTGTTTTATGGTTCATTTTATCCTTCCTATCAACACGCCGGTTCGCTAACGCACACGCATGCATGCACATCTGTCACAGACACTTCTGACTGTCCATCAGTACCTGATCTATTTGGTCGATATCGGTGAAGCTTATATGTGCATGCAACAATACTTGCATTGTCATCTCATCATTGTCATTAAAGATAGAAATAAAATTACGTAGCTAACTAAAAGTAAAAATAGGTACTTTTGTAGAATGAATCAAGTCGTCTCTATCTGATTTTAACAACAAATATTCTTAAGTTTTGCTTACAATCGGTAAGTAAAAACAGGTTCGCGTGACTGATCCACTTTTAATTTGTTGGCCTATAGATGTTATCCGCAACAATCTACCCAAATAGCCAAATTATTTTCATATAATCTTACGCACTCTTATAGGGTATGATAAATTAATATTTCATAACCAGCACACTTCACACAATGTTTTACAAACTATTCCACAGTTTTCACATGAAAACGTAATAGACGCGTATTACTTACGCATTAATATTATTAGTATTACGAGTCTGTAAGAATGAGTATGTGTTTATATTTAGCTGTGCAGGAAATTTCATAAGTTGACATTTCTTAGACATGAACACGACATCATTGACATTAACTGACATGATGATTTTATTATCAATTTTTATCGTATAAAGAGAGCAAGTGAGCAGTCGACTCTTTGCGAATAATGTAAACATGAAAATATGTCACAATCACCGAGTTTGAAATCCAATATTATGAAGTCCCCTTACATCCATACAAGAGTCCTTCTATCCATACAAGAGCACACAATTGTATTATTGTGCTCGCAAAAATTCAACATCTCGACAACGAAAATCGAATTTCATTTCAGTAACTTGAAATAAGTACAGCACGAATAACGCCCGATGAAGATTAAAAAAGAACCGTCGAAAAGGCTATATATAATCCATATAAATTTGTATCAGAATAATGTCAGGTACTAAACGAAGCTTGGGTTGTGTGGACTAATAAAATAATAAAATCGTTTGTATCCAAGAATATTTAACATTCATTATTTAATAACGAGAAAGTAATATACTAATAATTAAATACGGCTTAATTTTATAAGATAGAATAGAAGAATTAACCAATACTTATTTGACTATGTAAAAAAATTACAAGTAACACTGCAATTTAGTGATTCGACAGGTGTCATAGGCAGACGCAAATAAGGACAATAATCGTTTCAATTTATGCAAAACTAATTTATATAAAACATCTATTAGTGCGCTCTCATGCTGTCATGCCCCCTCTACGCCAGCGTTTTCCACTCCGGTGCAGACGTGCGTGCGTTGTTAGCCATCCCCCGACCCCATGCCGGTTGCCAGTGTCGTTAGAGGCCACTGAGCTCTGTGCTGATAGTTCGCGATACGATGCCAGTAGTCGTGCTCTGCGATCCCCGACCCACAGCCCAGCGTGGGGATTATGGACAAAATCCCTCAGTGGAGGTTTATGTCCAGATTCTATTCAAGATTCTAGTCTAAAATTGAATATCTAATAAAATTTATAATAACTCATTTATTTATATAACCATAACTTGGTAAGCAATTATACGTAACATCACGCTTGTCATCCCTGAAAAGGTAGGCAGAAGAGTGTAGTACACTCCAATGTTTCACCAGTTACGTTTACGTCCCATTATGGATATGGAATAGGTAGAGAGTC
>DWQS01000001.1:0-32542 GCA_018245115.1 Apyrrothrix chalybea chloris | reverse complement strand
CTTGGGCTCGCCACAAAACCCGGTGAAGCTGTGAAGGCCATTAGGGTCAACAGCATACTGACACATAGAAAAAAAAAACACTTGACAATTCCTTGACAATTTCCAGTAGTGTGTCGGAGTCTGGATTTGTGCTCGGAATATGGTATTAGACTCACAACCTGTTCCATAATGAGACGTAAACGTAACTGGTGAATTGTGGGAGCGTACTACACTCTTGTGCCTCATCTTCGGGGATTAAAGGCGTGATGTTACGTTAATGAAAATATGTCTTGTATGAACTCATTAAACAAAAACAAATTTATCCTACAGTAGCCTGAATACAAAGTATAGCGGGACAAGACAATTTCAAGAAACCTAAAGAAACTTTGTGAGAGACGTGCAAGCGCTATGGAAAGCTGTAGACTGTTTTAATATAATTAACGGTACTCTCCTTTGGCCCAAACTAAAGAAACACATCCTTATTTTGTACAAATGGAAATGACAAAAAAGCGACAAAAGAAAAAGTTGTTCTAGGTTCAAAATACACTTGATTGATTGATTTTGACACTGACCTGCATTGGACTAGCGCGTGTTGCATTCTGCTGGGGCAATTTAGATCGAGTTTGAATCTGTTGTACCGGAATATGCGGTTGTGCTGAAAACTGACTGTATGAGTTTTCATTAGCCGATAACTGCTTATTAAGCCATTCTTGGGGTCCAGTTTGAAATGATTTTCTTGCATCATGCCGCTGTGAAAAAAATTCAGTGTGGACATTTTCATGAACTGGCATTTGTTTATTTCGCCACTCTTTCGATCAAGGATACATTAGTGAATATTTTCACACTACCCATTAATAAAGCGAAATTGAAAAAATCCAACAACGCGACTGCATGTTTTATTTAGAATAAACATTTATTTTGCATAATTTATATATTACTTTCTTAGCATGAACAGTCTTATGTCTAATATTCTGTTGGGGTAATTGTGGCCTAGTTTGAATAGATTTCATCAGATCATGCCGCTGCGATAAAAATTGATTGTGAGGAGATTCATGTGCTTGCATTTGTTTATTCCGCCACTCCTGCGATCAAGGATACTTAAGTGAGTATTTTCACACTACGCATTAATAAAGCGAACGCGACTGTATATGTTACTTTATTTTACATCATTATCAGCCTGTCTAAGTCCAATGCTGAAAATAAGCCTCCCTTGAGGGATTTGCCTATAATCCCCACGTTGGGCTAGGGATCGCTGATTACAGCTGACTGAATACGCAGAACGCGGAATACGCTATTGTCCCTAAGCGGTCAGGGCATTCAGCGGTGCCTATGTAAGCTGTGCTATACTACGATTAGCCACCGCTGAGCTAAATGGCCTCATACGACTCCCTGGTATCCCGACATGTGATCGAGGGGTGTATTCTTTCTCCGCCCCAACACGCTTTGTTATTTACAATAAACATTTGTATTACATTGTTTATACATTTACCTGCATAGCATCTACACTCGCAGGTGCGATATTCTGTCGGGGAACTTGCGGTCTCGTTTGAACTGATGGCATTGGCATATGCGATTGTGACCTAAATTGCTTCTGCAAGTTGTTCCATTCTGATAACTTCCGCCAGTAGTCCTGCGATCAAGGACACACTAGTGCTAATATTTGTCATAGACATGAAGAAAATATAAAAAATAAATAAAAGTATTTTTTATTTCGCCACATCAGTGCAACGGTTATTATTACAATATAGTACAAAATTAAATAAAAAAAATTAAAAAAGGCTATAAAATTATTAAAAAATAAAATAAATAATAATAAAATAGAAATTTAGGTAGCTGTCTGTGTGATGAGATAGGACCACACTCAGCTTTTGCCGCGGAGGGCCGCAGCTACTGATTTTCAGTGTAGACCCTATATTGTTTTCGAGTAGCTCGGACTTGCGTGCTTGCTACTGTATTTACGTTATTTATATAAAATGTGTACATTTTTGAGCGCTAATGCTTTAAGAGTGCTACTCACTGCCCATAAAAAATATCACATTTGTGTTAAGGTAAAAATAAAGAAATATAACCTATTTTTTTAAGACAGAAAAGTAACGGATCATGACTACAAATATATATAAATTTGATGCTTAGTAGGTATATTTACAATTTAAAGGAAAAAAAAATAAAGGAAAATTGTAATCACATAGGTGATAGTCTTGTTTTATTTTTAATAAACATATAACACGCATTATTTTGAGACTTACCTGCGTAGATTCACTATTTGTTACACTCTGAGGGGCCAAGTGGTCCCTAAGTTGAGCTGGTTGTAAAGGAATCTCTGGTTGTGATAAAACGTTGTTTTTGAGTTTTCGTCCACTGGTACTTCCTTGTTCTGGTACTCCTGGGATCAAGGACATATTGTTATTATTTTTTGCAGTGGATACGAGAGAAAAAAAATTTCAAAATCCCGTCACGATATAGTAAGTGCCGCTTTACTTTTATTAAATATTTGTCCCACATTGTTTTTTAATTACCTGTGTACGATATGAAAGATTCTTCCGAGGTACTTGCGGTCCAGTTTGGATTGAGTTTATTTTGCGTTTGGCCATTTTTATGTGATGGCGTTTGCATGTTCAGCCAGTGCTGCAATCATGGATATATTATTGATTATTTTTACACTACGCATGAATAAAGCAACATGGTAAAATGTAATAACGTGACTGCCTGTGTTGATTTATTTATAATAACTATCTATCTTGTGAATAATAGACCAATGTAAATATTTCATTATATTAGTATCATTTTGTTTCGGTCATCTTGTTTTGTCGTTGTGTAAGAGCCGTAAAGTGTGGATCGATTGCAGGATAGATATTCATAAATCATTAGAAAAGTAAGATTTTTTACTCATAAATATCTTACAGTGTTTTAACGTCTACCTTTACGTATTTATTACTGTCATGTGATATATTGCCCGACTCTGATTCCTACGTTGTACGTGTTGGTTGCAAACGCGACTGTCGATCAAGAGGTCCTGGGTTCAAATCCCGGGCCGGGTACAATTAGATTTTTCTAAAAATTAGAATTATTAGTAGTGGCTCGGAGTCTGGAATTATGCACGGTGTATGACAAAAGAGTCACCACCTATTCCATAATGGGACGTAAACGTACTCGGTGAAACGTGGGAGTGTACTACACTCCTCTGCCTACCTCTTCGAGAATTATAGGCGTGTTGTTACTTTTATGTGCAGTATTCTCTCGGGAATTTTGCGATATAGTTTCAACTGATTCCGCACGACAATCTAGTGGAGACTTCTGGGTGTTTTCTCGCATTTGTACCTGTTTACTGGGATTCACCTGCAACCAAAATTACACTAGCTTTTATTTCCATAGTAGGGCATAAAACAGCTGTGAAGAAGTAAGTTGTGGCATCATAGCCATCTCTATTGTTTTAAGTGTAATAGATATTTATTTAGGTTTACCTGCGCATAGGTCATTCGTGTGTCGTTATTTTGGGATTTTTCCCATTCAGCTGATACAGGTTGCGTCACCGTGTGCGCAACCGTTGATGCCAAGTGCGATGTCGGTGATGCGCCGGTGTGATTAAACGCCATCGAGGCTTGTCGTTTTGGCGAGCTTACACTCTCACTTTCTGATTGTTTGTTCTGTGTGCCCCATGCATTTTCTGCTGCACCTGTCCCAGATGTTATTTTCTTGAAGTACTTAACAAATTCATTTTTAAAAGTGTCCGTTAATTTAATCAATAAGCTCGGCGGTTTTTCCTTGGTTGGATTTCTTAATTCTGGTGCGATAATCTTCCACATTTTAAACAATAAGTATGTCACAAACTGGGATGCGTGCAACGGAAGCATTTCTGTTGAATGTAAGTTTGTGAAACACGATGACAAGTACAGGATAACAACGCAGTCTTCTTCACTGTTCGCAGGACTATTGGTAGCGTTTTGGGCGAGACAGCAGGGTGCCGCCTCCTGCTCTTCGAAGTGGGCGGAGCTAAAACAAATGAGCCATACTTTTTAAACCACGTTTTCTACGTAATATTTTGTCCATCATATATTAATACTATTCTGTAATAAATATTGCCATTTATATATTACATATTTAAAGCGCAATGTGAAAAACAAAACCCGTAACAAAGTATATGTTTTTTTTATCTATTATCCTATAACTTATGTAAACAATAGCGATATAACGATCTTCGACTTCATATGAACTTGTTATTCAAAGAGCATGATGAACCGTATAACGGCCGTTTCCAATTGCGTTTCATATAGTTTGAATGGTGGTTTTAAAGTTTTCTTGCATGATTTAGTATTTGCTGGATACTCTTGTTTCGATTCAGAGACGTGCCGTGCCAATTATAAATGACAACGCGCTCATCACCACCGGACTACGAAGCCTTTTTCCACGTCGTCGTATAGTGTCATCTACTTGTATTCCACAGGACACGTTTGCAACACAATTTATTTCCTCCAGCCCCTTTCCTACACCGAATATCTCAACATACGGCAGGATAACATCTTTATCTGGTAGATATCCCAATTGCCAGAACAAATGTTTCGGCTGCACGTTTCTCATACAGAGACCCAAGGAGTGGAACACTGTCAGTGTTCGTGTTTCCGGGCACATATGTATAACCTGGGACACTTCAAAGCAAGTGTGAACAGGTTTTTCCTAAGCATGCGAGCACCATCTTAAGACGCATCTGCACTTTCCGTCAGACGCGATTGCCGCCAAATGCTGGCCTAACTTACAATAAAAAATATATTATAAGACTTGAATATACCGGAGACGACATTTATATACATTTATTATACTTATTAATCACGTACCTCTGATTAATTGAAGTTTGATAATAAAAATTAACGTAAAAAAGTAACATCACGCCTGTAATCCCCGAAGAGGTAGGCAGAGGAGTGTAGTACAGTTCCACGTTTCACCAGTTACGACTGACATTAACTGTGATAGTGACAGGCTAACAACAATCTTGTTTAAGTTAGCGAGTTAACAATACGTCGAAAAAAAGCTAGGTGAATTATATGCCGTTCGAATTCCGCAAGTCGTAAAATTAAAAATTGTTTGATACTGATTTTCCTCGTAGACTCATTATAGTCATCGTCATGGATACTTCTGTTATAATTCTAGTAGACGTCAACCTACTGTCATTATGAGAAAAGTAAGCATGACAGTCTGCCACGTTAGCCAAGTGTGGGTTTGCAGCACACACAACATAAGGGTGATCACTAAGGTGTAGTTATGCGGCTATGCTGAGCTTTTGTCGTGACGTCTGTCTTTTCTTTTACAGAAATAAAAGCAACTTTCACTTACAAAAGCTTATGAACTGGATGACTTGTACCAGAATTTATATCATAAACGACCAAAGTGAGGGTCTGAAATTTTAAGTACTAATCTATCACCGATTTCTACATTTACTATTTAAGAATATCTTATATAGTTCACACATTTTATTATTTAGTGGGTTTGTAGTTGTATTACACTCCTCAGCTTGCCCCTTCGGGGAAATGTAGGCGTGATTTTTATGTTACAGATTGCAATCAACATTTACGTTAAACATACGTTCATGTAGATAGTCTACGGCGTAGCGAAGCTAAGTAAATGTTCGTAGCTCAAAAGTAATGCATCAGTTTAAATACGATTTTATTTTCTTTGTTAATCGCATGTTTGTTAAAAATCTTATTCTACTATGATCAAAAATTAATCTACCTATTATAATACTAATTAAACAATCGTAAGGTCTATCCATTCTTCAGATCGCGTGACAATGTAATAATAAGTAGTCATGAAGAAAATCATAAAACCCTTGCCCCATTCCGCTCCAATGTTATGCCGTATATAAAATATCATAAAAAAACTACTCGCTTCGTTACTAGTGAAAATGTTTTATGTTTATAATTTGTCTATGACATGTCGTAACACGTCGTTTATTGTCGTACAAAATTGATAACAGCCAGAACTTTGAAAATCAAAATCCACGTGAACATTTCGTTTTATAACAAAAATATCTATCATTTAATCTAAAAGGAATGATTCCAGAAATAATCCAAAATTTCAAATAAAACCACTCCGTATTGTGGAATACACGTACCCAGCATATTGGGATTTAAAAATGGTTGGGATTTTTAGAGACGAAATTACTAGTTGATCTTTGATAGAAATTAAAACATTAGACCTGTACGTGTTAAGGCTATTTTTCTAAGAACTCTTTATCCAGATAAGTACCATGGCTACAACTAGTTGGACTGATGCGCGACAGTACCTGCCTACAATATATATTTGTCAGAAGTGTTTATAAAGTGCCTCGGTAGTCATGTTGGTTGCAAGCGTGACTGCCGATCGAGAGGTCTTGGGTTCGAATCCCGGGTAGATTACTATTAGATTTTTCTAAAAAATAAAAATATCTAGTAATGGCTCGGAGTCTGGATTAGTGCCCAGTGTATGGCAATAGATTCACCACCTATTCCATATTTGGATATAAACGTAAATGGTAAATCGTGGGAGTGTACTACACTCCTCTGCCTACCTCTTCGGGGATTACAGGCGTGATATTACGTATTAATTCTTGTTATTGTATAAATCGAAGAATCGTGGAATTAATCCCAATCAGATATACATATTTGTAATTCTGGAGTAAGTAGGATTGTTTGTGATTTTCCTTAAGGAAGGGTGCCGATGTTCTTTAAATTAAAGCGTTATTTACCGGGTTTCTTGGAATATTCCCCAATTAGGGATATTTACGTAATAATGGATTAAATGGAAAGCAATTTTCCTTGAGGTAAAGACGCTGACATTTTTCGAATTTAGACATCGTGTAGTTGTTATTGTGGAAACTTTATCAATTTCCCATACATTTTTATTAATTTTACCGTAAACAGGATTCTCTACGATTTTTTCGGGCGTTAACGTCGCTGATATTCTCCGATTTTTGTTCTTCAACTTAATCCCGTGTGGTACGAATATCTTCACATGGTTCTATGCAATACGGTTCATCAAAACTAAATATTGATTAATATTACAAATTTAACTGACCTAGTTTTAAACACAACACTCGCTAAAAGTATTATACTTTCTTACTTTCACGAAGAAAAACGCAGTTTTAATCAAAAAATGGCTAAAAACAAAGTTCTCTCTGAAATTAAAAAAAGAAACTTAACTTCGATACTTTTACAAAAACACTATAATAGAATGAAATGAAATTGGACACTCAACATTTTGTTAAAGCATTAGTACCGTTTTAACTTCTCACCTCCTATAACCATTTTTTTACCTATTTCCGTTAATAAATATAAAACAGGCCAACTTTTACGGACGAACCATAAACTTATTCGCACTATAGGTACATTATATTTATATGAATACTTTAACTAGCCCACCATCGAAATGCGACTTAACTTTTTGGCCATTTTATTAAAATCGTTTCAATTAACAAAAAAATTCGGACCACGACAATCCCTAGCTTAAATAAACTTGTGATTACCGGCCGCTGCTCGATGTAGTTATTTATTTATCCTTGTCGTTATTAACACAGTGCGACTTTTTATTTTCTACAAATCAACTCAGGGGATGATAAAAATTAAGGGTAGCTAAAACACTCAATTTTTCAAATAGCACGTAATCCTTGTAATTTTTTAACCGTGCGAAATACTATATAATTTGTATGTAATAACACATATTCGTATACGCATAGATATATTTAATTATACACTTGACCGCCTATTGTACTGCATTAAAAATCTAAAGAAAAACTTTAATTGTCTTACTGAAACTGTGCATGACAATGTAATAATTTCATTTTACATGATCTGAAAACCACTAATACTTATTTGCTAACCTACCTTGTATCTGGTCATTACCAGTTTGTCTCCGCTGCCGCCTCCCGTTGCGTAGAACATATAAATAAATGAACAGGATAATAAAACAACAACCCGTATAGTCATTTTTATTATTTTCTGTTAAAAATATAAATGAAATTCGATGAGCTGCAGAAGACGCCAGAAAATTCGTTCACGCAAAAGTCGTAGAAGTAGTAGAATATATTTTGTCAGAAATCGTCACGTAGCAACGCATTAAAATTATATAAATCTAGAAAGCCCCTTTATTCTTTCAATTGAAAGTCGCTTATATGTTTTTTCGGTTTCTTATCACTTATTAAGGAATTAAGGAACCGTTTCATTTTAAAGTTTGTTGTGACATCTTGTAATTGTTCAAGAGTGGTACTGTTGACCGTCCGCCATTTGAAATTCTTGGCTGTTTATTTATTGCCATTCAAAATTTTAAACTATCACGAAATCATTTTACTAAATGATTAAAAGTTATTTCCGAAAATTTCAATTACAAATTTTTAAGGGATATATTTTATGCATTCAAATTATTTTCACTTTAACACAAGTTAACACTATTTAACTGCTCAGTTAGATAATTTAAATATGTTAACAAAGAAGTCGCCTAAGTTGGGATATTTTTTTAATTGCTCGCGTTCTCAAAAACTTTTTTAAGCTTTTTAATTTTAAAAATATTAATCATTTAAGTCGCTATTAGACAAAAAATCTGATATGTGTTATAATATTTGTATAAAGTCCTATAAAAATGTTTTTCTATTAATTTTAGAACATCTCAGCCGAATGAAAAGTAAAAAAATTCTTACGAGAAATTCCCCGGAAAACAATTTAATGATTTATCACTTAAGTTACGCGACGTTACGTTAACCGAAAAAAAACACTTTCCGGCAAATTCTTTGACAAATAATTTATTAATATATTAAAGTTGCCTAAAAATATCATCTTCTCATTTTAGAAACCACATAAATCTATACATTTTATCAAATTTCTGCCCGCAAATTATTTAAAAGATAATTTAATAATTTATGAAATTCCTCTAAAGTTTTTATTTTATTTTTTAGAAATAACTTGAATCAATCAAAATTAGACAATCTTCCTACGAATTATTAATTTTCTATTATAGTGCATTAAAATGATTAAATTTTAATTTTAGAAACCACTTGAGTCAGTGAAAATTTTATTCACACAAATTCTTGGAAAACTCATTTAATAGTATACAATTTCCCTAAAATATCACATTTGAATAACACCTTTTGATTGAATCAAAAATTTCTTTCCGTTAATTCATAGAAAAAATTTAAATAGTGCACCGTGGTTAACGAAGACTAAAGTCCGGAATAAATCCAATTAGCATTAAAATTCACTTACCTCTCTTGGGTTGGTTGAGGAACTTGAACAGGAGCCGGCACTACACCTTGGTTAGGGCTGGTTGGGACCGCGAATGTTCTGTTGGAGTTTGTGCTGGTACTCTGCATCTCTGCTGCTGCCACTGCTGCTGCTTTGAAGGCGAACTTGAAATTCTCCGTCTAAAACAAAAATATATATTTTTGAAATTGCCGCTAACATCTAGAAATTCACCTCGTGAGAGACTTATGGTGCGCTGTGGTATAGGTCCTTACCTTCTGAGCTCCTCACGACGACTGTTCGGGGCTCCTAGTTGCCGAGAGAACTAGACTCAGGGGCGGGGTTAGGGTGATATGCGCGAACCAATCAGCTAGGGGTGCGCACGATGCAACCCCCGCATCCCCTCGCGCATTTACGTCATGCTGATCCGGTAGTACTTACAAAAATAAAATGTTACAGGTACAATAATGATTTTATTCGTAGAATCGAGTGGGTAGCTCATTAGGGAAAGGTATATCTAAAATACTTATTGTATTTTATAAAAAAAGGCGTATCTTTGTCAATAAAAAAAGCTCGACTACTTTGCCTTAACGGTATAACATTGTTATAATACAAATGCTAGCTGACTGACACCACCGCGAAGTACCTATGTTTCAGACAAGTCTTAAGCTTCATATGCCATGGTACTAGCAGGAAGACATTTTACATAAATCCATAAGATATGTAGCATTTGATATCACTTGTCGTCATCAATGAGGCTAAGATTATTGTAAGCTGTAACGTTGATGGTAAAACAAAGAAATTCTTTCTAAAGCCTTTTACAATTTCATACACTAACCTATTGCATAACCCGTTTACTGTTATGGCCCTGACACGGACGCACATATACACGGTTTTATAACGCACACATTAACAAGTTCTGTTGACGTCAGTGACGTTTAAATAAATCAAAGGCCGCCGTGACCTGGTTTGGTAAATCGAAAAAAGTTGTTGTTTTAAGCAAAGTTTTAATATATTGTCCATTAAAAATATTTGGTAACCATTGCCGTTGTTATATAAGGACTCGAAGAAAAAGTTATTCATATTTAGCAATCTTTTGTATGACTTGCAGACACAAAATTGTTTTTTATAGACGCGTAACGCTTTTCCATTGGGACTTTATGAAGAAAAATTGTAAACTTTATCATAGTACTTACTTAAATGAGTTTAAATTTATCCGAAAAGATTATAACGCTTGCTCGCAGTAAGATAATGTTGCAGAGACCTATAGCCGTCCGGACATTCCGTGACTGACGAACAATTTCACGAGCGACGGCACGGTTCTTACAGATGATCTGCCCTGGCAACTCTTGACAGAAGGACTTACAAAAGGCAAGCGTGGTAGCCAGGGGCGAGTAGCCAGGTAGTGGAGACGATTCGCCCATATACGAATTATCGAATCAGAACGAGGAAAACAGTGTTTCCTTCTCATCTGGCAGTTGACTAGGAATCAAACTAATGATTAGGTAATGACTGTTATTTAATGATAAAAGCCGGGATCGACTGTTTATACCCTTTTAAGGACGGAAATGCTCATGAAAACTTGCACTTAGCAACCACCAACACATCGCTTGCAATTTTAACGGGTCAGGGTCACGGGCGCGCACACTCCAATAGCAGACCCATAAATTCAGATATGGGTCGCGGTATAACGGTCGCAACCATTTCTAAGGCTTGGAAAATGATTATAAAAGCAATTTGATTGATGACAAGTACCAAATTATGCTAACTGAACTAATATTAACTAACTAACAGTTATGTTCCTGCAATCTTGGTACCGATTACCACTAAAGCGTTTTATTTTTCATTACTAATTAACTAGATACACGAATAACGGTTTTGTATATAGATATTAAGCAATATATTAAACTTAAAATATTAAAGTAATTAAATAACTTTTTGCGGGAAACAGGGTATTGGAGTACAAACGAGAAAGGGCATGCTCCGATGGTTCGAACATGTAGGAAAAATGGCAGATAAAAGAATCACAAAATAGATATACAATGCGAATATCGATCGATGCAAGTACATATCTATAGGGATAAGCAGCGCCATTGTACATGATTTCTTATGTATGACTGTGAATATTTTTTTCTTACTGTGTAAAAATACATAAAATAAATAAATAAAATAAAAAAGAACCGTACTTCTTTTGCAATTGAAATGCATAGCAGCCATAACTTTTTTTTCAAAAAAACTTAAAACGCCCACTCCAGGTAACGTAACGTAACTGGTGAAACGTGGGAGTGTACTACACTCCTCTGCCTACCTCTTCGGGGATTACAGGCGTAATGTTACAACATTCGGTAAGACAAATTGTTTATTTCAGCCTTAGGTAAAGAACCTCGCAGAATTGTCTAAGGAGTATTGTAGGGGAAACACGTTCAATAGTTAAAATATGTGGCTGAGCCAAAATATCATATTTCAATACTTGAAGTATCATTTGCTCAATGAATAGAACATAATTTGTTGTGAACAACAATATTTCATTAATACATTGAAATGAAATATAAGGTACGACATTACTAGTATCCAAATTATGTCGAAAGCTAAATTAGAACATGATAATTTCCTTATTTCTATTGATACATTCAATAGACGTTCCAAATTACAGAACGAAATTATGGTATATTTCTTATACTAACCATGAATGGATACTAATGACAGGCATCTTCAATTGATATCAATTGAATCAGGACCCCATGGCGCTTCACGTTGTTCAATAAATTAACATGTTATTTATTATCGCAAGACGAATGAAAATACCTTTATTCATACGAAAATTGATTTTGCGAATTTCGTGCCCTACGCAAAGGGTTTTTTTATAAATATTAGCAAATAATCAATAGGTTACTTGTGGATTGGATTTACGGATTGTTTCAAAAACCTGGAGTCCGAAATAAAAATTATTATTACTATTTAACGGTTGTACAACATAAGGATGTAGAAGACTATCTACCTACTTCTCATTTCGACATTTGTACATATCACGTAGTGCGAGTAGGTACAGTACATACAATTATGTGTATTGTTTGAAGTTTTGATAAATAAATTGGTTACCTATAGTCGCTTTGATGATGATGGTGAAGTGAAGTAAGTCATTGTAAATGAATATAATGTGATTTGAGTTTGTGTTGTTGCAAAATTGCTACATATTTATTATTCAATAAATTTAATATTACTTACTAACTTTATGCTTCACTTAGACGACCGAGTTGTTGCGCATTACTGAAATTATTCTTAATGATCTGCGAGGGTTTTACATGAAACATTTACAATGTGACAAAAAGCAACGTAGCAACGTAATTCCCGAAGATGTAGGCAAAGGGGTGTTGTACTCGTTCCACCAGTTTCGTTTACGTCCCATTATGGAATTGGTGGTGATAGGTTATAGTGTGACAGTAAAATGTATAACAACTTTTATTACTTTCCTTATAGACCTGTTACATTATCAAATATTAACTAGATTATAGATAACGATACTGTTAAGTTAATTAGATTGTACACTTACAATTGCTTCGTTCTTAGCAGTTGCAACGAATTGGGAACATTTCTGTCCGAGGCTCATTAACTCTATGCTTCTAAGGTAGGTCAATATTTCCCGTCTTCTTAACTCCCAGTTCTAAATTAAACTGCTATGTCACAATGTTATGTCTTTACTTGTTTTTAGTGTAAGTCTCACAGTGTCAATTCAATAATGTTTTTATTAGAGAAAATTAAAAAAAAACTTATCACATTTACATCGTGAAGGAAGAATGTCACTGTGTTCTAGGAAAAGCGTAATTTAAATAGCGCTCTATCGTCTTATAATACGAAATAACGAACTTGGAATATACATGATACATAGAAAGTACACTTACAGCGGGTCTGCGAGAAATTTGGGTAATGTTTGGATACAAGCCAAACTGTTGTGCCGTAGGCGTTGACTCTTAAGTGGACTTCCCCTTTCCTGAAGATTTTTGTTGTATGGTATTTTAGTACCTCTACATTATCCTGAAGCTTTTATATATCGTTTAGGTTTAATTATAACATTCAACCTGCATGCAGGTAGTATAATATGTTGTCAACCGACAGTTGTTCCTCCCAAAATAATACAATACAATGCAATACTATTATTCTTTATTATACACCAAGTATAAAGGCGGTCTTATCACAAACAAGATACTTGTACCAGGCAACCTTTGGTTAGAAGTCTAGAATAGAAATCAGATACGGCGCAGCGGTGTACGAGTATAGACATTAGTAAAATAAATTATCATAATACACAACAGTACCTAATAACAATTTAGGTGTTATAAATACCTTCAGCTTATCGGAGATAAGGTATGACTCTTTAGGTCACTTAGAAAACTCAAGCCAGTATTTACAAACGAACTTCTGTGTCAATTGTAATTGTAAATAACCAATTGCATTAACGGCGCTCGGAATACTACTAACTATTGTTATTTGAATTCAGTGGGGGTTTTTATTTTCAGAAAAATATTGAAATAACAATAATCCACCCACAACAGAATTAAAAACTACAAACTGTGAATATTTCACGATTGTACCTTAAAATCACTGCACACTTTTTTTTTAATAAATTTAGCCTGACAAACAGGCAGACGGGCCACCTGATGGTAAGTGGTCACCGTCGCCCATAGACATTTGCAACACTCGAGGAGTGGCCAATGCGTTGCCGGCTATGAAGGAGAGTTCTCCTTACTAATATACCTTGGTTCAAATTTAGAAAATATGACGCAAATATCTTTGATTCTTTAAATTTATACTCTTATCAATTGTTTGATCATTTTGAAGTCATTATATCACATTTTGTTTTTGATAATATGCTACTGTATCGTTTTTTTTTTATTTTTCTATCATTTCCAGACAACTTAAGATAAAATGCTTTATAATGTAGCTTCAGCAAAGGCACAGTATGACAAATCATGTGTTGAAAATTTTGGCCTATAAGAAAATTTTTAAGATAATAGCATATTTATACTTGCAAGATGTTATCATTGTTTACATTCCAAAATTTCTAAAAATTAGTGGCTTAGTTGCTTTATTAGTATAGTTTAAACGATATTAATACAATATTAAGCTGTTTTTGTTTAAATCGATCATTATTTTTCAATTAAACGAAGGGGCAACATAATTCTTATACGGAAACTTTAAAAGTTGTATTTCTACATAAATCTAAACGCAAACAATAAAGCACCATAAGTGTAGATAAGCATGGAATAGTGTAGAATAGGTCAGATATGATCCGCAACTAATTTTAACAGAAAAATGTGTGCTAGACATAACATTTGTTATTAGTAGGATCTGTTATTCTGTTTATGGGATACAAGTAGATATATACCACAATAGGTAAACCGTTTTGTAAAGTACCTAACGTTGAAAGATTACTGCATAAGTACCCTAAGCTGGTGATACGCAAGATATACTTACAGCGTCCAGGCGTTCTGTTTAACTACGGAAAATAATGGATCCACTGGTCACAACAATAGTTTCACAGATTATATTAAAGTCTATGAAGTTATTTAAAATAAAGTGATTTTATAGATTTTTCCCTAAAAGAGGTTTGGTTTTTATTTCATTTATATGATTCATATTATTAATAAAAAATCTATTAATGTAATCTATGTCAGGACTACATAAAACGCAGCTGAAATTTCTTATCGCAAAATAGCAATAGTGACACTTATATTCTACGCGATAACTAAATGATATTGCGTAACCCGTTGACCCATATAAAGAGACACAGTGGGTCAAACTTCATACATCCCGCAAATACTGGGGTGGGCGCCGCTTTTCGCTGACATGTATGCATTATCATCGTCGTAACCGCTTGGAATAACCTCATGTGTCTGTCTACCACATCATATTGGTTAAATACTCTATAATTGTGACAAAAAACAAATGACAGTGACTTGAATCTCAGTAAGTAAAATTAAAGGGCTGTATTTACAGAACCTCGTTGAATTGCGTTAATAAAATTATTTCGGTTTACCTTTTATTAAAAGATGGCACGGTTTTATATAATAGAAAGCATTCATTATGAGAGATTATCGTTAATTTCGGTCTTTGTTGTACGTGCAGCGCCATCTCTTTCAAATAGTGCTATGGTCATGATACGACTCCACTGTTTAGGTTGATTTAAAAATGTAATTGTATTGTAAAATATAACACTCTAGGTATATTAATCATATACGTTTTGAAACAAGCCTTTAGTTCTCATATACGTTAAAGTTTAATCTTATAATTTATTATTGTACATTATTATGCCACATTGTTTATTCTAGCTTCATATTATATTATATTCATTATGTGCCTACGACTTGGTCTAGTGAACTTCAAAAAATTATTAAAATACAACGATGTTGGAATTGGCAGACTTATAACTTAAAAAAATTATCAAATAACAAAACGAGTGTATTAGAAAACAATCAGCGTCATCTAGCGTCGAGCAGAAATATGAAAGGATTATAAATGAATTTAATGAAACACCGATAACATGTATGAAGACAATTATAAACGTAGAAGAAGCATGGCAGATCTGTAACGATATAGTTTTTTCGCGCTCGGTGCTTCCTGCCTACCCCGTGAGCGACCTAGCTTGAAGGCATGTATATATGTATAACTATAATACTATATGTATAATTTTACTGGTACATTTAATTTATATTTAACATACATAACACACAATAATAAAGTTTTATTACACTTATCTACTATTACGAGCAACTACTAGCGCCATTTATTATACCTAATTAGTACTAGTTAGCTGTCCCAATCAGCTGAAAATAATTACAAAACAATGGTATAACTTGAATTATATTGCAGTTTAAAATGTTAACGATACATCCTTTGAAATGAATATTAATTTAAATTCACCTGTAACTTTTATGTAAACCGTTTAAAAAAAGTGTGTTTCTGTACAACCCCTCACCTTAGGATGTCAAATCGTTTTCTAGACGTTGCTATAATTTACGGGTTACAAATGAAGAAATAACATTCATTTTGATTATGTAATTTTTGAGTGATTCAGTAATACAACGAACAGACGCACAAAAATATTGAACATTATGATTTTGGTCACTTTCGATTTAGTCGAGAAAAATTACATTCCAAAAAACACTAAACGCAGTGGTACAACTCCATTAGAGCCATGTTATAATATTTATGTTCACAAACTTAACTTAAAATAAAGCAAAGATATTTTTTCTGAATATATTTTGTCTACAACTGCATGATTATTGAAATTGATAATGTTTACCAACACATTTTCAAAGAAATCCTGTAAATCACTTATCTAATTAAAGTGTAGGTAGGCAGAGAGCACTGAGTGCCGGTACCTATGCTTAAAAACTTACGGCCTCCTGCCACGTTCATCATTCTCTTAATACAATCACGCCCGTTTCGGAGACTTTTGACTCTCTCATAAGCATAATTTAAAGTCAGCAAAGAAAAGTTTTTGTACAATCCATTTATGTAAATAATGATAGAATTGCTATTTTATAAACTGGGTAATTTCTGGCTATAATAATTGTTACTAAATTATTTTCTTAGTATATGAATATCATATTAGCCGGCCACGTTTTTCTAGTGATTGCAGGCGCAAGTGCTGATCATGAGGTATGAGGTTCCACGATCCCCGAGTCGGAGAAAGTATTTATTACAGGATTTTTGTATCTTAAAATTCCCAATAGCTGCCGGAGTCGTATTTCATGTACGGAATTTTCGAGTATTCGCAGACGAATTTTGGAGTCTGGATTCGTGCCCGATGTATGGCTCGCTCCTTATTCCATGGAGAAAATTGGGAGTGTACTATACTCCTCTGTCTACCCCTTGGGGGAAATACAGGCGTGACTTAATGTTATTCAAGGCCCAATAAGTTGATAACGATGGCCTACATTCTTGTAACGTTCCAATAAATACCTGATAATTACTCTCTCTGACGGCCTTATTGGTCGTGTTGGTAGCAAACACGACTGCCGATCGAGAGGTCCTGGTTTTAAGCCCGGGTCGGGTATTATTGGATTTTTCTAAAAATTAGAATTTCTAATAGTGGCTCGGAGCGGACCTTTGGCTACAGAGTTCGCTAACGTGTGTAAGCAAAAATTAGTAAAATGTTATTTACAATGCCACTTAATCTCATGCTTCCCGTGCTTAATTACCTAAGGGCTTCGATAGGGTAGGAACGGCTGTTAGAATTGCCACTATTGTCTATAGGGGCAGAAATGTTAAAAAAACTGTGAAATAAATAAATTTTCCAATAAAACGGCGAAAAAAAGTGTATATTTAATTTGAATTGTTTGGCCAGCTCAATTTCTAGGAGGTAGCGATAACCTATGATTAATAAATATTTGTTTTATTTTATTGCATTGTGATTTCTTTTCATTGTTGTGTCTTCTTCATTTGAGCCCCGTTACTAATTTTGATATAGGGTCCCTCTACTACACACTACGCCACTGGCTCGGAGTCTGGACTTGTGCCCAGTGTATGGCAATAGACTTACCACCTATTCCAAAATGGGACGTGAACGCAACTGGTTAAACGTGGGATTGTACTACACTCCTCTGCCTACCTCTTCGGGGATTACAGACGTGATGTTACGTTACTCGGTTTGAAAATATAATTAAATTTTCTTTTTGCTAAAAATATTAAAATTCTCAGTTTGTTTTATGCTTCCAAATTTCTGTCACTTTCGTAGGTGTAATGAACTTCTAAATATTATGATAACACAGACCTGGAATGTAAAACGTATTTATTACTATGTTATAAAACTTAACATTTTGAACGTGGTCGTGCTAGTTGTCAATAAGACAATAACTTAGTATTAGTAGCACGAATATAGAAATGGGACTTATATTAACATTATTAAGAGTGTGATTAATGCTGGTTAACATACATATAATAATATTCGAGGTTAGTCATCAACTCGTTGCCTCTAACAAGACCTGAGATGACCACTTTTAGTATGTACAGATAATATAATAAGATGAATGCCTCATTAGTCGGGTGTTCGTGAACGCGACTGCCGATCGAGAGTTCTTGTGTTAAAATCCCAGGTGAAAATATTTAGAAGTAGCTCGTAGTCTGGATTTGTCTCGGTTTATAACAACAGGCTCGCCTCTTAGTCCATGGTGGAACGTAAAAGCAACTGGTGCATTGTGCGAGTACAGAGTGCTCCTCTGCCCACCTCTTCGGGGATGACAATCGTGATGTTACATTACTACATTTTATGTATAACAATAATATAATTATAATACAGACTAGAATAATATAACACAAAGTAGACTTTTTAAATCAGTTACGTCTATAAAATTTACCGTTTATAAATTGATAATTAAATGCTGGTAATAGACAAACGGTATTTTTTATATTTTCGTGTATTTCGTTACATATGCGAACAATTTATTTGGATATAATAGTTCAGTAGAAATAAACCTGGTAAAACGATAACTCAGTGTGGCAATGTCACAAGTTTAAAGTCAGTTTGACTTGTTTCAACTTCTGACATCTCAATTCTGAAAGTTGTCGTGTTTGACATGTAACGTGGTGTATTGTCATTGTCATATTTATTTGTCAAAATTGGCACTCGTGCAGAAGTTATACTTGTCAAATGTGAATAGTTTAGGTTATATATTTCAAAATTTTTCCTTTCATTTCATAATATTTTTTATTGTATAGAAGTTACAAATAATAGAGTAATTTGTGTACTTGTACGTATAAAATAACTTGTTTAGAGCAATCTGAAAACTTGTTGAAAATGGCATCATCTAAAGACATCGTTAGACCTAGAATTGTGAGGATTTTCGAAATGGATGAAAAATAATGAAAAAATAATTAAAGGTCTTAGAGTACCAGTCTGTATGATTACGGAATCACATCAAATAGGTATTCAAAAACGTTATTGTGCTAGTTATTTTCAAATTACAAATGTTAATTGCTTTAAAAAAGTTACGATTTAACGTTTCCATTACTATTGGAATTTGTGAAGCCAGTTAGCAATTTACCACCAGCTTGTTACATTTTGAACATTAATAAAATACCCAACAGAAAACAAAAAAGTAATATATATTGTGCAATACCTTTAGAGAGTCTAATATATTATTGCACAACATTATATGCATTTATTGTATAACATTACAACTTGACTGTCGTGTTACGAAAATTATCAACTTACAGATCAAATTATTCAACACAAGTGTATGTGATGATGTTGCTCAAATATATTTTAAAGAGTGCCTTTGTCAAATGTTGCATCAGCCGTCAGTTCGGATCGAATGAGCATAGTGAACGCACGCATTTCTCTGTTAAAAAACCCCACAGACAAACATCAACCTTAACACATCGAACATTTGGTCCATTATCGGCCGGACGTGATACGAGAGTACTAAGCCACCGGTCGCCGCGGGAACAATAGGCAAGAGATAAGAACGGTTACCTGTGAAAAATTTTGCATTTTTTTCTTTTATACGTATACTAATGAGTTGTGCGTTACGAATACTCAACATACGTTTTACGAACGTAATTAATCAGTTGTGAGTTGAGAATACTACGAGAACATACGTTTACGAAGTAATATTTACAAAACGGGGTTTTGCTTAGATATTTCGAGATGGAAAAACTATCAAATCACATTAAAATGCAAGAGGAGTTGTTTGAAACTATGAAGAAAGCTGATAAAAACTTTAAGAAAACACCGAAAGAGCGTATTAAACAATCATACATTGAGACGCGTTTAGAAATAGCCGAACAAGGATGGAAGGACTTTCGAGAAGGACACAAGGCATTAATCATGATGGCGTCTAAGAGTGTCAAGGAAAGTGACGCGTATTTCACAAACGACATTTACGACCTATTTGAAGAATATTATATACAAGAACAAGAACCACTTTGCTGGAATCTTTGCGCGTTTTTACTTCGGGTCAACATATACCTACAGGATCAAGAGTAATGCCATCGGATTGTGATGTGATAATGAGTGATATTAAATTGCCACGCGTTCAGTTGCCTACCTTTACGGGGAAGTATGAAGAATGGCAAACATTTTACGACATGTTCAAATCGTTAGTTCACGAGAATAAAGGACTGTCTTTGATTTAAAAGTTACAATATTTAAAAAGCAATCTATCGGGCGAGCTTCATCTACTACTGCGTAATTTTTCAACTACAGAGCTAAACTACGAAGAAGCGTGGAACCAATTAGTGAGACGTTATAATAACAAACGATATAACTGTAATGCAGTGTTGAGAACCTTATTGTCGCAGAAAAAGATAAACGTCGAAACAGCTGGTGGTGCCGTCACCGGTCAGTGAAGCAATTACTAGACACTACTTCGTCGTGTTTGTCATCCTTAAAGAATATGGGAATAAAACCGATAGTTGGGACGTGATAATCGTTTACATAGTGTTGTCAAAATTAGAAAATGCGTCTATAAAGCAATTTGAGCAGCAAGTTAGTAGTGTGGACGACAAGTTGGTTACCTGGTTGGAATTAAGAGATTATTTGGAATCTAGGTTTAGATCTTTAGAAATGATAGATTTGAATTCTGCTCGGTTAGTGGCCAACACAAGGTCTAGTACAGCAAAGCCTAACGTATTTTTTGCTTCGAACGAGAATTAATCTACTATAAAGTGCGCAATGTGTAATGAAGATCACTATATATATATCATTGCAAACGATTCAGTACACTGTCAACAAAGGAAAGGCAAGCTTTTGTGCAAAACAATAAGTCATGTTTTAATTGTTTAGCTCCAACTCATTCTGTTATTAAATGCCGTCGTTCAGTGAGTTGTAGAAAGTGTGGACGCAGGCACCACACGGTGCTACACTTTGACAAGGAAACCACCCCATCTGAGATGCTCACACCATGTAAGTCACCTTTAAAATTACAATCAAATAATTCTGATGCAGACCATGTTGTAGTTAACTTGTCAAGAAGAAAATTTGAGACTGTTTTATTAGCAACCACCAAAGTTAAGGCATGTAGTAAAACTAAATGTAAATATGTTGTTAGGGCATTAATTGATCAAGGCTCTCAAGCCTCATTTGTCACAGAGACTACTGTCCAATTATTAGGTCTTGTTCGTCAATCGGTGAACAGTTATGTGTCAGGTTTGGGAGACGGTCGTACTAAAATTAAATACATGGTTTCTTTCATTATAGAATCCTGTCATAATCCTAATATTGCAGTTAATATTGACGCGTTTGTTTTAAATTCTTTAACTTCATTTCTGTCCACTACCGACCTGAATCCACCTAAGTGGATAGAAATTGCAAATCTGCCATTAGCTGATAACACATACACAATTTCAGGTAAGATAGACATTATTAGGAGCTGAGGTTTACAGTGAGATTTTATTAGATGAAATTATTAAGCATCCTACAAGGAATATTATTGCACGGAATACATTATTTGGTTGGATTATATTGGGACAAATTTCACATAAATTAAGATCGATGAATAATATTACTAACATGCACATACAGATGACAAATGAAGATGAGTTACTAAAACAGGTTTGGGAGATGGAGAACGAGCCTAACATATTACAGAAGAAGTTCACTAGCGATGAGAAAAAATGTGAAGAATATTACCAAAAAACAACCACAAGAGATGAAGAAGGAAGAAACATTGTTAAATTACCCTTTTCAAGCGACGATCCACAATGCAAGTACAATAATTCTAGAAAGATCGCAAACCAGAGACTTTATCTATTGAAAGGACGCCTATTAAAAAACCCAGATCTCAGACATGAGTATAATAAGGTAATGCAAGAATACTTAGCAATGAATCACATGATGTTAGTTTCAGATAAAGAAGAGTGCAAGGTGGTTTATCTCCCACACCACTGTGTAGTAAGAGAAGATAAAACCGCAACAAAGGTTAGAGTTGTGTTTGATGAATCAAGTAAAGGGAGCAATAATATATCACTTAATGATGAATTGCTTATAGGGCCTAAGCTGCAACACGATATAAGACACATGTTGATGAGATGGCGACTTCATAAAATAGTTTTTCTTGCAGATATTGTGAAGATGTACAGGATGGTGCGAGTAGCTGAGGAGGACACTGATTTTCAAAGAATTGTGTGGAGATTTCATCCTAATGATCCTATTCAACACTATAAACTATTGCGACTCGCATTCGGCACAGCATGTGCTCCGTATTTAGCTGTGAAAACTATGCATCAGCTTGCTGAAGATGAGGAAAACAAGTATGCAATGATTTTTATATGGACGATATGATGACAGGGTGTGAAACTACAGCTGAAGCTATTAAGATTTATAAGGAAATGAATAAAATGATGAATTGCGGAGGATTTGAGCTCCAAAAATGGAATAGTAATGATAATGAATTTTTAAGTCATATAGGCATGAAGAATGAGAAAAGCAATGATCAAACTGTAACTATAAAATCAAAAAATCATATGAAAGTTCTTGGTGTAGGATGGAATGGAGAAGATGATAGTTTTGAGTACAAAATAACCTTACCAGAGAATGAAGGATACACTAAAAGGCAATTGGTGTCAGATGTAGCAAGGTTATATGACCCTTTAGGTTGGATCGCACCCGTTGTCATGAAGGCCAAAGTATTTATTCAAAAATTGTGGAAAGCTTATCTTGAGTGGGATGATAGCCTACCTCAGAACCTTCTGAGAGAATGGAGGTCATATAGACACAGTTTAATTGACCTTGAGCTTTTACAAATTCCTAGATGGAATAATTATACTAAACTTAGCAAAATTGAATTACATGCGTTTTCGGATGCATCAAAAACCGCCTTTGCAGCAGCCGTCTATATACGGTTATTAACGACCTTTTCTTCTAAGATTGAAGGTGAAGGCGGATTTATTTGGTTAAAATTTTCACGTTTATCTAAACTGCTGAGAGTTGTGTCATACTGTAGACGTTTTTTAAAATTAAAAATACCAAAATCAGAGCGTGAGCTATTTCCAAATTTTATTACAACGGCGGAATTAAAAGACTCATTAACATTATGTATTAAACAAGTGCAAAACCACGAGTTTTCAAATGAAATAAAACAGTTAAAGATACTAGGACGTGTTTCCAAAAGGAGTAACCTCTTCACTCTGTATCCTATTTTGGATGAAGGTGGGGTTCTGAGGGTAGGTGGACGAATAATGCAGTCAGATACAGCTTATGATACACAGCACCCTATAATTATGCCTGCTAGAAATCATTTTAGTAAGCTCTTAATTGTAGATGCTCATCATAAGACAATGCATGGAGGGCCTCTGATCATGTTTAATTTATTGAGATGTAAGTACTGGATTCTAAAAGGGAAAAGTCAAGTCAAAAGAGTGTATCGAGACTGTGTCATTTGTAAGAGGCATACAACGAGACGTAACTATCAGTTGATGGGACAGATCCCAAAGGTGAGATTAAGGCCGAGTAAACCTTTTAAATCTGCTGGAGTGGATTATGCAGGGCCAATTAATATTAGATTTTCCCCAGGCAGAGGAGCTAAGTCGTACAAGTGCTACATTTGCATATTCATTTGCATGGTAACCCGTGCGATCCATTTAGAAGCTGTGACAGACTTGTCTGCTAAAGGGTTTATTGCAGCGTTCAGACGATTCACCGCTAGGAGAGGCCACTGCAAAGACTTGTACAGTGACAACGGCACCAATTTTGTTGGCGCCGCCAAGCTTTTGAAAGAGATGTTCAGTAGCTGCCAGTCTTCTCTTCCTAATGAAATAGCTAAGTCTCTGACGCTGGAAGGCACCGCATGGCACTTCATTCCTCCGCATGCACCGAACTTTGGAGGATTGTGCGAAGCGGGAGTTCGAAGCACAAAGACACACTTACACAAAGTAATAGGTACACATACATTGACTTATGAAGAGCTGTCTACAGTTCTTACACAGGTAGAAGCTTGTCTTAATTCGGGTCCTATTAGTATAATCGACGATAATCCCAATGACCCTGTTCCACTTACACCAGGCCATTTCCTTATTGGCGAACGTTTGATCAGTTTAGCTGAAGAAAATATTAAATATGAACAAAATATTACAAACTTGGATAGATGGAGATTGACACAAAAAATTGTAAGAGACTTTTAGAATAGGTGGTCTAATATAGGAGATGTAGTTGTTTTAAGGGATGAAAATGTTTCACCAGCTAAATGGATTTTAGGTATAATTATTAACAAGTTTCCTGGTCCTGATAATGTTACTCGTGTTGTTGCTGTCCAGTCAAAAAATGGTGTGTATAAACGTCCACTTAGTAAAATTTGCATATTGTGTAAGACAGATAGTATCGAGACTGATAAAATTTAAAATCTACATAAATATAATGTATTACATTGTAGTAGTAGGATTAGAGGTTAGGTATCTTTGATATAATTTGCATGGTGGGCGGAGAATAATTGTGTTTGTGATCTAACCAACTGTTTTAAATATGTGTAAATTGTCAACTTTCTTGAATGTATTTTTTACAAGTTTATAACTATTGTTGTTTTACAGTCCACTGGTTTATTTTGTTGTTTCACAGTCTACTAGTGTTATGTTTTTGTTGTAAGTTGAGTTGTGATTTAAAAACTGTGTTTTTGGTGGGCGGGATGTCAAATGTTGCATCAGTCGTCAGTTCGGATTAAATGAGCATAGTGAACGCACGCATTTTTCTGTTAAAAAACCCCACAGACAAACATCAACCTTAACACACCGAACAGCCTTTTTATTTCAAATTAGGTCATGTAAAGTAGACTTTGTTAAAGCTGACCAGCAACATAAAATGCCAAGACTTGTAAAAAATATTTTATTTATGTCAAACTAAGCATGTACATTACAAGGCAAATTAGGAGAACTGTTCCATTTTTCACTAAATGTGGCTCCAGTTTACCCACATGCTCAATACATTTTTGTAGCTCGGATGTGGTGATCAAATCTTGTACCTACACATAATTTCATAATTTGTACCGATAAATTTTTACTACCATTTCTATACATCAATGGGCACATTAAACTGTGGGTTATATTGGTTTCAGTTGTAAAAATTATGTAACCGTTTGAACTCTATTGAAAGTCAAACATATAGTTTACAAAGTTTCACTTTTTTAACCACTGATTTCTGTCCACACTGGTCAGTGTGGCCGAGTAACCTTTATACCATGCTCAATTTCAGGAAGATATTAATCTATTACATTTACGTCACTAATAAAAGTAGACATTGATATATTTGACTGGTCTCAGAAAATGACTCTTTCAATTTAGTAATATACATACATACATATCTTCACGCCAGGTCCCCCATGGGGTAGGCAGAAAGCACCGAGTGCCAAATATCGCTATCCTAGTAAAATATATTTTATTATAATAATAATAATAAATGTTGGGACATCTCCACATGTGGCCATCTGATCCCGTACTAAGCATCAAGAGAGCTTGTGTTACGGTAACCGAATGGCTGATAAACTACATATATACATAAAAATATATGCTTATATAGATATTTTTGTTTACACCCAGACACAGAACAAATATTTATGCTCATCACACAAATATTTATTCTGAGTGGAGATCGAACCCACGACACCCCGCGCAGCAGTCAGGTTCGCTAACCACTATGCCGACGGGCCAGTCAAATATATAGTAGCCTTCAATATCTATAATATGATATAATTTAATTTAAAGACATGAAGTCTAAGAACTTATTCTGATAATTGGACTAATAAATTACAATCTGTTCTAATATGAGTGATATGTTTTACAGTGGACGAAGTGAGTGTCCTCAAAAGACTGAATGCATTGACCTTGAATGGAGCATCTGATGGCAACTGTTGCTCATGCTGTGGTGTGGGTCCATTTGAATCTCGTGCTCAGCAAACATCACATTATAAGCAGCACTGGCATACACACAACCTGGATAGAAAGCTCTTTGGAAAAGCACCACTCTCACTTGGACAGTTCAACTCAAAACAAGGTAAATATCATGAAAAAAAAATGTATTCATCGTTGGTCTGTCAAAGAAGAAGTCTGTGCTGTACAGTGTGACATAGAAAATGGTAATAAACTTATATGTTATATATGTAATGGAAATAATAATAACTCTATGTGACTGCCTTATTGGTAGTGTGAGTGAGTGTGACTGCCCATTGTGAGGTCCTGATTACAAATCCCTGGTTGGGTACTATTGGATTTTTCAAACAAAATAGAAATTTCTAGTAGTGGCTCGGAGTCTGGATTTGTGCCCAGTGTATGACAATAGACTCACCAGCTATTCCATAATGAGACTTAAATGTAACTGTTGAAACATGGGTGTGTACGACACTTCTCTGCTTACTTAGACAAATACCTAAAACAGAATATTGTTTTAATCTGTAACCAAAATGATAGTTATATTATGCATGTTGAGTTTTTTCTTTCATTTCATGACTATAATAATAATTATTACATATAATCATTTTTTGACACATCATAATGCTATAGATGAATTTTGTTTTATGCAATGTTGAAACCAACTCATAAATTGGCACTTTCTTTTGTCCTGTTTAAAAATTGCACAAATTCTATCCTTGTAACAACTAATATGGACTGTTCTGTGTCATTCCATTTTTATAACAATTTTAATTCTAAAAATAAATCATCAGTATAATAGTGTTTTGAGGGAAAGGTATTTTGAAGTGTAGAAGACATTACTTTAGCTATCAACAAAGTTTAATCACTTAAACTATAATGTATATTAGACTGTTATCACAGATGACTCAAGTGTGTCTGGCAGTGACTCAGAGACAGAGGAGACCAGTCAGCCATCCAATCCAAGCAGTGACTTATTTGCAGCGGCCACTAGACATTGCAAAGCATTTTACACAAACCAAACTGGCCGGGTGTTTTGCATTTATAGATGCATATTACGTCATAAAAAGGTAAGTGCTATTTTGCTGTTAAAGATGTTAAACTAAGGGGTACAAAGACATACTTAATGTCTAATGGTATGTTCTGCCAGATAGCCCTGGGTGCTGGTGATAATATGATATTAGACAATTCATTATTGTTATATATATAACAGAATATAACACAACATAGTGTTATACATGTGTTTATTTATTTTATTTCCAGGAAGATTTAACCACTGATGGGGATGGTAGTACATGGATGGAACGTTGCCGACGGCTCTTAATCCCAGGCTACCAGCGCTGGGCAATTCTCAGGTGGCAGGTGGATACTGCGGGGGCAATCTTCTCCGGTATACACATCTGAAAACATTTTAAATTTCTTTTAATTATTAGTCCTGATGAGATAGTCTTGAACAATCTACAAAGTAATGACACTAAATACAATAAAGCCTTATAATTACATATAAATACTTTTAAGGATATATTAGGTATGCCAAAAGAAATCACCCTATTGAAAGATGCTCTTATTTTTGCATGGTGACCAATGTCAAATCTGTTTTGACATTTGTGAACAAGACAGATGTAGAATACAAGTGAACAAGCCGTGGCGTGATACACTACCCAAGAACGCGGAACAATCGTGTCTATTTTTTTATTTCATTTAGAACAAAAATGAGAGCCAAACAATATCGGATGACTTCTTTTGGCCCACCTTGTAATCAGCAACTATCTGTCTTATCTGCTTTTATTTCATTGTCAGACTTTCAGGCGGCATGAAAACTTCTAATACATGTCTAAATAAATATAGGATTCTCTAATCAATACATTATCTAACACACAATGAGACAACAGAATAGATTTTTCTCCTAAACTTTTCAACGCCAACTAGAAAATTTAAACCCAGTATTATTGAAATAGTCTACACCAAACCATATTATAATGGTAATGATCCAATTATTACAATATATGTATTTTAAAAAGTAAACCAAGCTAACCACATATGAACAACCACAGGGAGTGTGGCTGTAGTGCATAAGACCATGCATGCATATGTGACGAGGCGCGGTCAAGGCCAAGCTCAGCCGAACAGGGACTCACATGGTAACGCTCCAAAATCAGCTGGTGCCAGCCGCAAGAGGTACAACCAATCACAGTTCCCAGAGGCAATGATGTCTTCAATTAATACTGTTTTTCTAATTAACAAGAAAAAACTTGTTAGCCAGCTTCGTTTTCAACCTTTAGTTTCATTGAAAATGATTATTAGTCGCAACAGAAATATAAAAGTAAAAAGAACGAAATATATTTGGGTGTGTGACCTTTTATGTATAATGTGTTTCCCATAGACGTCATCATCCCAAAATGGAAGACTATAAGATCATTGGATTTTTCGGAGAATGGCCAAAAAATATTAGAACGTTCTTATACATTTTTAAGCTAACTGCAGATAATATAATGTAGTCGTGATTTAATAATAATTTCTAAGAAATTATTATTAAAAAGTTTAATTGACAAATATCTTTGAATTCTTATGAGGCAACACAATGGTAATAGTAGGTAATTTAATTATGGCAATACATTGGCAACCCTTATAATTTTACAAATGTTGATAGGCGACAGTGACCACATACCATAACCATTTTGCTTCTTTATTTATCTGTGTATAATGTAACAATGTATGTTCTCTGCCACCAACTTTTTAATTTCCATAAATTAAATATATCTTTATTGTTTACAGCATGTCCAAGAAATAATGGCAAGTTGGGAGAAAGATTTAGTTGGATGTTCACTAGTGCTTTATCGGGCTGTGGGACCCACAAACAAAGCTGCATTATTCGGAAAGAACTCTAAGAGAAGAATAAGGAGGTCAAGAGAGTACACGAAACAGTTGCCAGTATTGAGGTTTATGGTAAGCGAAATTATACCAAGTCACATTATGACAAAGTTCAATTGTAAAAAAAAAGGCAGAGGAGTGTAGTACACTCCCACGTTTCACCAGTTACGTTTACTTCCCAATATGGAATAGGTGGTGAGTGTATTGCCGTACACCGGGCATTGTTAAATTGAAAAATACTACTACCAGATCCATGAATTACATGTATCTTTGTTAGGGAGGACACATATAATTTTGCATAATATATCTAATAATTTAGTTGTACGTTAACTAGCAGTTTTAACGCTAAATCTGTTCTGCTATATCATTATTATTCAGAGATAATCTAAACTCGTTTTTTCCTTTTCCTAGACTCTATGGAGTTATTTCAAAAGGCGCTAATCGCATCAACCAGCAAAAGTTCTGTAAAATCCGGCTCAGATGCAAATGCCGAACGGCCGAAGAAACAAACAAAATCCAGTCCCAACAAACCGATTGACAGGGCTAAGTCAAGGTAGCTGTGTCCCTCCACTTTGCTATGGCAAATGTGGTCATTTTTAAATACTTTGATACACTATTTGACACGGGCCTTTCCGCAACAAGACGGACGCCTAGTATATATTCTACCACGCTGCTCCAGTGAGTACAGACAGTACCCCTCTGTCGTAGGTATAATTTTGTACCGCTTCAAGAAAACCGACGTACGTCTACCAGTCAGTTATGGCATAGATCCACATCAGGGCTATCAATGCATCCTTAAACTTATATTGGTTTCAATATAAGGTGATTTTAGACATTTTAATTCTTTGAACTATATGTACGTAAACGTAACTGGCGAAACCTGCAATTGTACTACACGCCTCTGCCTACCCCTTCGGGGATTAGAGGCGTGATGTTACGTTTTTTTATTCTATAAAAACTGGAGATGTCCATCCTAACCATCTGCTGTTAAGTTTATTAATGGATACTGGTGTCCAGAGCTAAATAAAACCAGTTTTCTATTTGTAAGGAACATAACATCACGCATGTAATCCTCGAAGAGGTAGTACACTCCCACGTTTCAGCTAACTGGTGAAACGTTTACGTCCCGTTATGGAATAGACAGTGCGTTGGTTGTAGATGTAAGGAACGATTAAAAATATCAGTATAACAGTGTTGGATATTTAAAAAAATGTCTTTCACGCTTTCAGAGAGCGCACGCCGCGAGAGTTGCCGACACAACTCGTGTCGAGCGAAGACGAGGGGCCCTGCTACATAGACTCGGAGACTCCGCTCGGTTGGATAAAGACTTTGTCAGAGCAGAGTACCGACGGGGTTATCAGCAACTCGAGAAAGGACCTGCTCCTCAACGACACGTCCATAGCCAGCTGCGAAAATACAGACACAGAAGAGAATAACGTGAAGTTGAAAACTGACATAGTTATGAAGAAAAAGACGAAGCAAACGGATGAGAACAAACCGGTCAACAAGAGCACACCTAAGCTCCCTGCTAATGTTAAGAAGGTAAGCCTTTGAGTGCTGCCTTGTTTGAATAATACTTAATTATTTACCCTTATGGTATATTACAGTCGAAATGTCTCATAATATTTAATAATTGGCCATGTAAAATTTATAATTCTTATTAAAGACAGAGTCTAAAATTCGTGATTAGAAATACATTGCATTTGAAACAAATTCCCATAAATTACACCAAACGTGACGAATAAATGTAATTTGAAAATCTTATGCATTGATGTACGTTTAAGAAGTGCCTTTTGTAAACATTCTTTTGCAGATGTGGAAGATAATAGTGAACAAGGAGTTGAATATGTTAGAAACGATACTGGAGGATTGGGAGGAAGGCGGCGGAACTAGAAGCCGCCTGTAATGTTAAAGATCCGAAAGATGGCAACACTGCTCTGCATAAAGCGGCCATAGCCGAACAGCCGGAAATGGTCATGTGAGTACAAAGAGAAACATTTACTGTTATAAACATTCATAATTAAATGTGTTATTAATACAATTACGAGTCTGAGTCTTATGAACATATTCAAGATAATTTTGTTTGTTGAGTGACGCACTAATAATTTAGAATATATATATCATCATGGAAATAAGTGGATATAAAAAATATATAGGCGATATTGATTTAAGGATAGGAGCAACAGAAGCGCCCTCTGCCTTCTTCTTAAACAACTTAATAACTACAGCATCTATAAAATGTGTGGAACATTACATGATCAACACGTATCGATCCGCGCCTAAGTCCGAGTCGCACAGGAGGCGCCCTCGGTTCGGTGGCAAGGCCCTATCCTGTCATCGGGCGGAGCCGTGGGTTCAGTCCGGTGCCAAACCCCACTTCCACCCCTAACATACCCCTTAATTCCGGGCGGAGTCACTCGGACTCGCCACTAAACACCTTTGAAGCTGTAACGGCCACTGAGGTCAACGGCATACTGGTCGTTAGAAAACAAAGTACGTGCGTACAAAGTACACATGTCGGAAGTGAAACTTCTTTGGCAAACTAATTTTTAATCTCGTTTATATTTTTACTTATATAAAACTTTAGATTTTTGAGACTTAGAGGGAGGAAAATAATAATATGTTAGCATAATATGTTAGGAATTTAATGAATTTAATTGTATTTAAAATAATAAAAAATTAATACAAATTATATATATTTTTTGTTTATTTCTTCGATACTAACATGATTTCTATTGGAATTGTTGTCGCGTCGTGTTGGTTGCGAGCGGGACTGCCGGTCGAGAGGGCCCGAGTCGGGTGCTATTGCATTTTTATAAAATTGGAATTTCTAGTGGTGGCTCGGAGTCTGGATTTGTGCTCGGTGTATGGCAATAGACTCGCCACCTATTCCATAGTGGAACGTAAACGTAGCAGGTAAAACGTGGGAGTGTTCTACACTCCTCTGACTACCTCTTTGAGGATTACAATCGTGATGTTATGTTTTGAAAATAATATATGGAAAAAAAATTTTTTTATTGCCTTGGCTGACAAACGGACAACCCGGCCACTTGATATAAGTGGTGAATGGATCAATTTGAACTGAAGTAATTTTTATGTATTACTTGTTCCAGTCACAAATACCCGGCCCTCTAACACCTGAGCTATCTAGAACAAGAACAGGAGAGGAAGGCTCAGCAGAAAAAGGCGAAACGGCTGCGTGACAAAGAGAAGCAAATTGAGAAGAACAAAACCAGTAAATTTCTGTTGCTCACAGACACTGAGAAGGTATAAAAAGTATTCGGTAGAATTCTCAGCATCCTATTTAAAAGCGGGTTCCTCATTTGTGCGATATTTCATCCATTGAAATAACATGGAATTGAATTTTATATTTTCATTAAAACTAGTCACAGTTAGATTCTGAAAGTTAGTTTAAAAAGAACTCTATAGCACGAAATCTCGCCTCCTTCACGGCTTTACACTGAAGGTATAAACTTAATAAAAAATTTGCGCGCTAATTGTGCGCTGTGCAAAATATATTTATGACTATCTGCAGCGAGGATATCGTTCATGTCATAGTTAATATTGAATTTAGCTCACTATTGCTACATTACTGCGCGCCGCCAATCGAAAGGTCCTGTGTTTAAATCCCGGGTCTGGCACTA